>OY720462.1:12110300-12265300 GCA_963082715.1 Harpalus rubripes | reverse complement strand
TCTTTCGATTTTAAAAAAATCACGTCGCTTGGTCTTAATAAAAATAAAACAGTAATGACAGCAACCCATTTTGTTTTCTTTTTGACATTTCTAATATTTTTCAAAACTCAATATGAAAAACGATAGTTCCAATCAAATCCTCTTATAATCTTTGGAAATAAACGGAAAATTGATCCTGAAAAAATCTGCTGAAAGATATAGGAACGAATATTGGCTTTTTCTGGTATGGGGAAAAGTAAATAATCTTGCAAACATAACAAGATGTAATTTTGGCATATATTTATGTTAGATCTGGTGGGTTAGTGCTTATTATGTTTCAGTTTTTGTCTTTATAGAATTTTTATGATTTTCTAGTCGAAGAAAATTAGTAGTTCTTCCTTATGGTGAAAATACTCCGTGGGTCTATGGTCCCGATGAACAAAATGTACATAATAGGGTATTCTCTCATATTTTTTTATTTATTTTTCTTAAAGAACAGTTATATCTAAGAGTATCTGAGAAAACCCGAGTACAAAATTCCTTTTAATAAGCGAGATATTAATTTTTAAAATTTGATTTTCTTGTGACACGTGATAGTGATGTACTAGTTGTCCAGTACCAGCGGTGTGTTATAAGTGGTTCATGCGGTGTCTTATCACATTAGAACATGGAGTAGGGATTTCAACTGGTCTCCCATTGGAAGGTCATCTAGTACATCAGCAAAATTTAAATGGTTTATATCTTTTGTAACAATCAATTTATATTATGATTTTTTGTTTTTTCCCTGTTGTTTACCTATCAACACTAATATTTTTAATAAATTTTTAATATTAGTAATCTTCAGAGAATATCCTATTGTCATATTTATTTGGAAATAAATTGTTGCATTGGAATTGAATGATATTACAAATAAAATATTCTATTTCATTTTGAATTTCACCATAAATTATATGTGTTTGACAGTTCAATAATAAGTAGGTTGCTTAGTAACAATATAGTGCCGTAAAGAATACTAGTAATGTAAAACCTCATTTACCGGACTGCAATCACTCCTGTAAACAATGGAAATGCGACACAGTATGAAATAAATTTATTATTACAAAAATATATGTTACAGTAAAAGCATTCAAAATTTAAAACTAAGTAAACTGGTAAATTTATTAACAAATGTAATACCAAATATGTGCAAAATAAGATACTGACCGAGTGTCTAACAACAAATAATGATACTCATACGGCTAAGAATCAAGGTAATATATCTGAAATCATAAATAAATTTATGTTACAGCGAAAATACTGTCAACAGCAAACATCGTTTTAAAATGGTTTGACCTAACTTAGTCGAAATGAAATGAATTTTTGAAAGACAAGCGTGTTATATCCATTCTTATCGCACAAGTTTGTAGTTTTTGCAAATGAGAGATAAATGTAACTAATTTGTTAATTCGTTCATGATACAAATAATATTGATATAACATCTTTAATGTATTTTTTGTGCAACCGGACGCGAAATAAGCATTTCGCAGCCGCAATACAGGCCGCGAAATTGGATTTCACGACCGTTGTCATGGTAGCGGCCGCGAAATTAGGTAAACAATCACTTTGACACTTAAGAATTGCATGGTTTTGTTTGTCAATCCCATAGCCACCTTGAAAGCTAACTTTCTATTTGCAATAAAACTTTAAAATTAATAAAATTTGTAATTACATACTTTTTACGACAAAAAATATTGTATACACCTTGTCCGCGAAATCCTTTAGCGTCCTCGAGTTTGTCTTGACTCAGTCGCAAGCGGCCTGGGCAACAATTTGTCTCTCGGTACGCTAAAGATTGATTTAGTGATGCACGCGAGGTGAGACGAGGCGAGAAATATAAAATATCGATCTTGTCTCGTTTTCAGATTTGCAATCTCGATCTCGCTCTCGTTCTCGCACATTTTTTTGGGTCTCGTCTCGTTCTCGCGAGAGTCTTGCTGTAAATATAAGCGCTTGCAAACTACGCACTTATCTCCGTCTTTACGTAGCAGTTGAACTACAAAAGACAAGTTCCGTATTCCGTGTATTTACAATCGTATAACTATAATAAAGAGACGAAACACTAAATTCTAGTCACCAAATTATTTCAATACGAACATCTGTTAATACAATCTGTCATCAGTAAAACTAATTAAACATTAAAAAAATATTTTTTGTAACTAAAAGTTTCTACACTTTATCATTAACTATATGCCACTATTTACTCATAAAAAGCGCTACACTGGGAACCCGCTGGCAACCAATCATTGCGCTTCACTCTGTGTTGGCTCCTACCGACGCTTAATATAAGATCCTTTACTTTTCAGGGACGACAAGAATTTTACTAACCGTAGTTTTAACTGGTCTTTATTTTGCATTTCCTCGATCTGCGACCGATATCATTCGACTCTAGATAGACTCAAAAAAATATAGTCAATTCATATAATTTTGACATTCACCTGTTCTATGCACCAATTACCGTTGACTCCAATCCCTGTACGGTGCAATTTTCATTGAATTTATGGATCAATGCTATATAGTTACAAATGTGCTGGCCACATCAGGATATAGGATATAAATATCTCAATAATTATTATTGCCCATACCGGTGTAATAGAAATGCAACAATGGGTACAGGAATATTTTATAAATGTAACTCTGGGTAGAGTATCAAACTGGAATTGTTAGATTGAAAATTACGAACATAATCATCAAACAAACTATAATAACAATGCATATTATTTAATCTAAATCTATATTAATAAATAGATATATCAATCAAATGCGCTCTAACATAACTAATGTCAAATATTTCAAATGAATATATTATAATAATGACAAATTTTGTATTAAATGAACCATTTAGTTAATTAACCTACATTAATAATAAACGACTCATTATACCCAAATAGGTTATACTCTTTTTAAACATTAGTGCAATTATTATTAACGAATATTGAACGATGATAATCTGTACAAAGCATGATATTCAGAATCAGTTGCAGCATTGCATAGAGAACGATGGCCATCACATTCAAGATGTTTTGTTTGAAACTGCATTATTTAAAACTTGAAATTATGTTCTTTCATTATACAAAATTTTTATCAGCGATACTTTTTATTTTATTCGCCCCACCCTCCTGTAATTCTCAATTTGTTATCATCCTTATTTACGGATACCTGCTGCGATATATGAATACAGGCTGTCTCACAACTCGCGGCCCAGAGCGAATGAGGAAACACGAGACGGCACTCGGATGTGTAATTTCGAAGAAAAAAAATCTAGCTTAAAAGATATTCGAGAAAAGACGTCTTAAAATTGACCAATCAAAGACCTAGACCTTTAACGTGTGTGCCGTAATTTTACGTTACTAGGTTTTTATACAAATCAAATCTTCTTTAAAATGTGTGGGCGACTGTAGTTTTCGAAAAATGTCAGTGTCAAATTAAATTTGACAAGGTGAATAAAAAAGGCAAATTCTTACCATGTATTCAGCCGCTGATTACTTAGAAATGATTATAATTTTCGGAGAATGTGGACGTAACACCAGAGAGGCAGCACGAGTCTATTCGGAACGTTTTCCGGATAGAAATCTTGTGGATCATAAAGTGATATTGAGAGCCATCGCAAGGATGCATGAGACCGGTCAAGTTATACCAGATCGAAAAGAAACTGGTGGTGCTCTCAAAATACTATTTTCGTTTAACACATTTTACACAGCTGCTACAACACGTTGCACTGTACGATATAAATGATGATCTCGGATGACACCTTCGCTAACCTAAATTTGTTGACAGTGAATAGTCAAACTCTAAAGTGTCAAAATTACAGTACGTCAAACAAATTTTGTAATTCATTAGTAGGCACCGGACAGCTAAATGAATGTGCCAAAATACTATCATAGTTCCAAGAAGCAAACTATAGAGGCGCAACAGTGCTTAAATTTTAAGAAAGTGAATTAAGTCACCTTTGAGTTCAAAACATTTTGCATTATTTTGAATTGTAAAGTCACATAAGTCATCATACATGTAATTTAACATACTCTTTAACATCTTTAATTATTTGGCAATTCAATTTGTAATAGTTTATAGTTTTAGTTATAGTACCAGTAGTGATTTATTTCGTGATTTCTCCAATTTTAAAGTGTATAAACTGTGTTTATTTTTTGATGTAATATGGAATTGAAATTCAATAAGTAGATGAACATTCGTTGTGCTGTTTGATATAGAGTGCAGTGCAAAGAAGCAAATAGACGTTTACGTTTATATTTAATGATGAAATGTACCATTTCCAATTTCCTTTTATCTTAAATATAAACAAATATTAAAATAGAAGTGTATGTCTATCTGACAAGTAATTTTAAATTTATTTAGAAATGAATTTATAGTTATTGTTTTGTGATTATTTAAAATACAGTGTGTTCAAAAAAATTCCTAGCTCGGAGTAGGCTATGAACAGAGAAACGTATGTCTGATCATTATTCAATTCAAAAGTCAAGTTGTCAAAATTGATCTTGAAATGCAATTTTAAGGAGAAAAGACAATAATGAAGGATATGGACATTCTCCATTTTCTAATTTGTTTCCATTTCAAAGATAAGATTCAAGAAGAAAAGCTTTAATTTCTTTAGATAATTTTTTTGACAATGTCATGTCAAATTGACATTTAATTAAATATTTTTTAAATTGACATACGTTCTTTTGTTCATAGCCTACTCTGAGTTAGGATTTTTTTAGAACACACTGTATATGTATGTTCTTATATTTAATTTTCTTATCTTTTATTTTAAAAATTCAAAATTTCAATTTATCTATACATGACATGTCTCCTATGTCACAAACTACCAAGCCGTCCAAGCCATCACAGCGTGCGTTAGTTCATGGAAGCAATCTGTAGATGTCACTATTTTGTATTTCAAAAATACATTAACTGTCCTATCTGTAGTTGAGGTATTTTTAAAACCTAACAACCAGTTTTATTTTGTAATAATATCATCACACCTCAAGATATCCTTCCGGGATTGGTGGATTAAAAAGTCTTGTAACTCCGTTATTCAAGCAGCCGCAAATTATTTTCTTCTATTTGTTGGCAACCTATTGTCGTCGGCAAGTGTATATCTGATGAGCCGGATAATTTGAGATCCAGTTACTCGGATTCTATTTTTTACTAATCCTAACAGTACCAGTTTGGAATCAATATTAATGAAACTCCTATGTGACAGATTCTCTCATTTTCTTCCGTATCTTGTGTATAGCACCTTAGAACCCTTGAAATTCATCTGAATCGCTCCCTGTTTCTTACTCTGTCATGCAAATTTCAGGCGTGTACCGGTGAGGCCTCTTTGTCATCGCGCTGTCACAATACTTGTACGTCTTTATTCGGTGCGTAAGTCATATTAAATTACTCTTCTTCCCACTTACGCCATTGTGCTGCCGCTTGTACCTCGGGCTTACACAACGTGTACAATGGATTTTCACACCAACAAGGGTTTGTTTTATACTACACTTCAAGACGATGCAAATAGGCTTGTAAGAATAAGTATTATCGATTAGAAGATTTTTATTTCTTAGTTATTAAGAATTAAGTATATCTTTCATAGAGATCATTGCAGTTTGTAATCAAGAACAAATTGGCATGGTAAAAAAATTGTTGAAGAATTTTCAGAGAAGAGATGGCCACTTTCTAGTATAAATCATGCTATTAGGCGATTGATAAAAACTGAATCAATTTCAGGAAACCTGGGAGTGGAAGGTCAGTAACTAGGTTTTCTGAAAATTGACCCAGTTTCTATTAGCCCGTTAACAGTGCTATTTATGCTAGAAACTGATCATCTCTTCCTTGGGAATTCTTCCTAATTTTTTTACCGTCATTTTTTTTTCTTGCTAAAAAGTTGAAATTATCTTTAAGTCTGATTTCCTTAACTGAGGTGCCATTCTTAGAAGAATTCTTAAGATAATAATATTTCAAAACATATAGCAAATTTAGAACAATGTTACAACCACTGAAATTATTGACCGGAATGTGCATACCTTCTATGATAGTGAAGGCCTATTGAATGCCGGCTGCTGGAGGAATAGGCAAACATCGGTACAATTCGTGAGTTGACGAAAATTACTTCGACTAGTGCGCTCCGTTTAGCCATGGCTATGCGGATATGTTTGAATAGTGGTTACAACATTTAAAATGCCACTGACAGTTACATTTGTTTCAATATTAATCTACTTCGTTTTAAACTGATTATAAAATTATCAACAAGTAATAGTAGATTTGAATGTCAAAGTTGTAAAATCGCTATTCACTTCTTTTTGTATATGAATGTTTGAAATTTGCTAAGAATACTTTTCAAGCCTTTGTCTGCAAAAGATAAAAATTTTAACTGACACTGGCAAGAAATGACGTATAGTAAGTGTAAGAAATTGTGCACTCAGTAAGGTTCAGTTCTCTCGTAAAGTATAAATAAAATACGTAAAACTCGGCGTGTGTTGACTGATTATACTCGTATAAATGAAAATGAGTTATGCACTCTGAGCAAAAAAAGTTCGCACTAAATTATAAATGGAAAACGCTTTTAAGTTTGTTTTGGTATTTTCGGTAGAAGTAGCCGTTGCCAATACACGAAATGAAAGAAGTGGCTTCAGCTAAAATGCGAAAAAACTAGATTTGGGCTTTGGCTGTATCAAATTAATTTATTAAATACACTATTATAAATATTGCAGCCAATGCTATGACGATAAATTCAACTATTTGTTGGAAATACAGGTGAGACATTTAAATGCATGTAATTGACAGACGTTACTGTCAAAAACTTAATCATTTTAATTACCTAATAGAAAAGTGTAAAAAGAATTTATTATCTATAATTATGAGCTTATGAAATAGCTATCAATAAAACCGTTTCATATATTTGCAACTGACAAGCAATGTACGTCATTATTACAAAAAACAATTAAATTAATGTAATTGTAAAAGAAGAAAAAATATATTCCAAAACTTTTCAAATTTGGTATTTAAGACTTTTAAATTAATCAGAACGACATATTAGATTTTTTCTAAAATTGATAAACCGGAAATAATATTTTACTTGAAGCTCTGAACAGATTTTCGTGAAAAATATATTATGATATATTCCAAAACTTGTCAAATTTGGTATTTACGACTTTTATATGAAGGGGAGCAACATATTAGATTTTGACTAAAATTTAGAAACCGGAAGTGATACTTTATTTGAAGCTCCGAACATATTTTTGTGAAAAATATATTGATACAATCCAAAGCTTTACAAGACTTTTATATTAATGAGAACGACATATTAGATTTTTTTCTAAGATTGATAAACCGGAAGTAGTACTTTACAGAATGCAATAAACAGATTTTCTTGAAAAAATATATTAAAACATGATCCAAAACTTATCAAATTTGATATTTAAAACTCGTGTATAATTTGAAACAACATATTAGATTTTGACTATATTTATATGATAAACCGGAAGTGGTACTTAATTTGGAGCTTTTAACAGATTTTCAAGGAGAAACATAATAAAATATAATCTAAAATTTCGTATTACAGATTTTTCTATTTAGTGGAACAACAAATTAGATTTTGTTTACAAACGATCAATCGGAAGTGATACTTTACTTAAAGCTTATTGCTATTTTAAACATGGAATTGACGGGAGGTTATGTGCTGGCCATATAGATTTTTTAAAATAAATTGTTGGCTCCTTAATAATCCGCATCATCTGAAGATTCGCTCAGGCTGGTCCGCTATCCATTTGACTACATTATTTCTTTTACGAAATTTTAAATCATTTTTGACCAAAGTTCTTGTAACAATCATCTTTAAAATTCTAAATCGGCGAGTTAATTTGCGCGATGTCATTCTAACTTTGTCTTGGGCACTTTGGATGAGTCTGCTGATTCAATTTTGAGGCAAAGGTTCGGGTCGCCCACTTTTTAGTTTGGCAAATAGTCGTCTGTCCAATATTTGGATCCCCAAAAACGTTAACAATTTCACGTTTCGGCTATCTGTCCAACTAACCTAGATAGATTTGTGTATTTCTTCTTCCATATGGGGTCTCGTGGCCGCGTGCCTGAGTGTCAGGTCGTGAATCTGGGAACCGGGTTCGATCCCGACCGACGCCAAATATTTCGAATTTTAAATGGCACAAAATTGACCCATGTGGTGCACTTTCCACGCCAGTATTGAGTGCTCGTGAGGTGACGTCTGGTAAGCGCCCGCACGGTGCAAATATTTCATCATTACCGATATCTGTGTACAAAGCAGATTGGCACACCCAGCAATGGGTAATAAGCCGTGATGATATACTTATTTATTTTATTTATAATATTAATAGGTGTGTATAGTTTCACAGGGGCGCGCCGTATAATTGTGTCGCCCGTGTGCCAATGCTCATCTTGACGCCCCCCCCCCTTCCCCAAAAATTCAACAATTATGAAAAAATAAGCATCGCCATTCGAAAGAACATAATAAAAGTGGCCTAAAAAGGTGCAAACTAAAATCTAGTACTATTTTATATTTGGAAAGTATGTATTCACAAAAAAACTGTAAAATTTACATTTTTGCCTATATCTAATGACCTACGGATTTTTTCTCAAATAACGGCATCACTAAAATGGTCTTCTAATGGGGCAACAATTATGTGAACACATTAACTTGAATAGCCTGTGTACTTTTTCATAGTTACCATATTTTTTAAATAAACCACAATAACTGTTTTTACCCTATAAAATTAATAATTTTTGTATTTTCTGCTTGAAACATAAATACATCGTTGGAAAGCTAAAATAAAGTCTCTTTCAATGGTATAATTTTGCGACTATGGAAACTATAAATAAATCCCCATTACTTGAAATCTAATAGTGATAAAAAAATCTGAGTATCATCGTTTGAAGGAAAATAAAAAAGGGTCCTTAAAAACGTGCAAACCAAAATTCTATATACTTAATGTCATATTTGGAAGTTATTTGTAAATATAAAAGGAAGTGGCTAGAGTACCGAACGCGGGACCGTGTTCAAAAAATTAAGATCTTAAATTGACATGGTTTTCGCAATTTCTCTAATTATACCCCAACATTACCCAACCTAACGCCCAAACTCAGGCTTGGAAAACGCGGGACAAGTATTATGCGTTAGGTGAGGTTATTGTTGTTCTTTTTAGAGTAATATAAAGCAACCTTAGTAAGCTATTCAACAACGGTCCCGCGTTCGTATCGGGATTTGAATTTTTAACAGCGGTCCCGAATGTTAAGACACGTCTCTTCGACGTTTCTAGTACTAAACCAGGTACTAAATCACGCCATTTGAAGTTTTGTACAGTAACCAGTTGTATATGCATTTTTCAGGAAAAACAAAAACATCTTTAAAATAGTCTATTAATGTGGCAACTTTGCCCTAATTTAATCGACTTCGTATCTCTTATAGTTTACGTTACGAGATCCCAATGTGAGCCTCGAAAAACGGGCATATTAAATTAAAAAACTAAAGTCTTATTACAATTTTGCTCGCCGTGTCGCCCCTGACCAAGTATCGCCCGTGTGCGACGCACACATCGCACCCTGTGACGGCGCGCCCCTGTAGTTACAAAATTGTGGGATAGGTTATGTTATGTTCAGGTATATTTAGAAAAATCAGAGCGTCATTTAACGATTTTTCCTGTTAAAAAAATCCATCAAATTGTATCTTGCTAAGCGTGCAGAATTTAAAGTCTATGTCGTCCACTTAATCGTCGCCCATTTGATAATCGCTCAGTGTAACTCGCCCAGTTGTCGCGTATGCAAACAGTTCGACCTGGCCAATCGAATTATTTACCCTAAAATTTTTCAGTAACATTCTGCGAAATTCCGTAATTCCATTTGTAAAGATTAGTCATAAATCCCTGGTGAAACACTCTAGTGAACAATGCTTCCAAGATGGCGTCCCACACATTCATTTCCAATTGTATATCCTGATATACACGCCCCAGGACAATCCAATAGTGCGGCCGCGCTAATATGCGGTTATATAGACATTCCAACCCCGTACAATTATCACGTTGGTTCGTAATAAATCGTACCGGGCGAACCTGAAACTACGAGTAAGACGCCTCTCTGCGATTGCAGTAAGTGAAACAAAATCCCGAATTCCACATTGAGTAATAGCAGGTGTGCGGGAATTTAGCGGTATGCTGGTATTTTAATTGTTTCATTATAAAGCCAGCACTGATTTTTGGGGAGAGAATTTATTGTTGTAGTTGTATATGTGTAGAATGTCTCAATTTTGATATTTGTTTAAGGTATCTCGGGGTAATATACGGTAGAGCAAAACTATTAACACGCAAAATGATAGTTTATTGTCTACAGTACGAAAAAGTCTTTTTTGTGCAACCGGACGCGAAATAAGCATTTCGCAGCCGCAATGCAGGCCGCGAAATTGGATTTCGCGACCGTTGTTATGGTAGCGGCAGCGAAATTAGGTAAACAATCACTTTGACACTTGAGAATTGCATAGTTTTGTTTATCAAATGTCAATCCCATAGCCACCTTGAAAGCTAACTTTCTATTTACAATGAAACTGTTTAAAATTAATAAAATTTGTAATTACATGTTTTTTAGGGTTGCACAAAAAATATTGTGTATACCTTGTCCGCGAAATCCTTTAGCGCCCTCGAGATTGTCTTGCCACGGCCGCAAGCGGCCTCGGCGACAATTTTTCTCTCGGTACGCTAAAGAGTGATTTCGCGGCCTTGATACACAAATAACTATTATTCACAATCGATATAGTAATATGTCGATTCCTAACTTATTAGAGGTTGGGAAATACGTCATTCCTAACTGACAGTCTCTTTGATTGGAAATGATTGAAATCGCGCAAGAAAAAACTGTTTTCCCATGTTAAATGCCTATATAACGGATTTCGAGCGCCACCCGGTATATATATATATATATATATATATATATATATATATATATATATATATATATATATATATATATATATATATATATATATATGTTTAATGTCCAAATTGAGGAATTATTCTCAATAATCCAGTTTATACACATGACATTAAATAAATTGATGTCACGCACGGTGACATTAAATATCACGATCCTCCTTAGATATCACGTTAATTATACCTAACCCTCAAAATTTTCTTTTTACATTTTTATTAATTTAAGAACGCATAGGTTTCGAAAAAACGTTGTTTGATATTCGATTGCAAAATGCTTTTGCACTCTCGAATGCAAAAGTGACATTTCACAATCTAGAATCAAAAATATTATATATTGCGTTCATAATGAAATCAGTAACAAACCAATTGTGTATTGAAAGAGGCATCATTTCGATACGCAATTTTTGTTTTAGACGGTTGATGTTTAGATTATTTATAATAGATGTGGTTTCTGTTGAAAACATTTTCCTATATTTGATTTGAAAAGAAACTGACCCTTATGTATTCCGTTACAGAAGATTAGAATTGTACTCAATACCAGGAGGCATTTAACATGACCTTAGCAACAGGATTCAGGGATGTATTTAAAAAAAAAAATACCGCAAATTCTAGTTCGTTCGTCTCAGGTGTAAGCAACCCTCGAGTCGAAATTAAAAATAATCATATTTCATAGAATTGCCAAACTAAATAGTTTAAAGATCAAAATATTTTGTTATACTCGTAATCAACATGAACGAAAAATGGTTAAAATATTTTAAACGCACCCCTGTTTTGATATTCAGTTACCTTAGTCGGCCATCTATTTTCAGCCAGACATAGTGATATATATTTCTGTGCTTTCCTAGTTCAGTACTTAAATGGGTTCATACCTGAATATTTCGTACAATGTACAATTCTATTCTTCTCTAGGGTTACAAAAGAAACTACATGTATAAAATAATTTAAACGTTAACTTTCATTCGCTAGTCATACCATACTTAAATTTTCAAACGTCATAAATGAGAATTGACATGACTCTTCAAACAAATGAATAAATTTCAATGCAATGTTACCAACTACAAAATTACACATACATATTCCCCTAAATCAACTCGGATTAATATATCAGTTTTTTTAAATATTTTGTTTTGTGACTTTTTCTGCACTTGTAATTTAGAAAAGGCAAGGGCCCTTTTTCTAAATTTGACGCGTGCGAAAAAAAACATCTATTATAAAACTCGTTTTATTACTTACTTTGTTACTTAGATTGACATACGTATCTACTTTGATAAGGAATTTTTTATAATATCATTGACAAATTAAATAATTAATAATATATTTTTTTCGTTTAGTATGATATGTCAAAAAAACTATACATATAAATATATATTATTATGTACACTATTATTCACGAAAGATAACTATTCAAGGTCATTTTTTCGAAGAAAGAATACACATCACTTTACAGCAGTAGCTTAGCAACATTTTGTATTAGAAAGAGAAAGATTATTTGACCTATGCCTATTCAATTTATGTGCTGTGACAGATATACGTAAATAGTGGCATTACTTTCTAACACACTATAAATAATAATGACATATGTCGTAGAATTACAGATACCTAATTATCTACTACACTGCCCTCTGTGCTAATATTTAGCCAGTGGCGTTAACGTTTAAATCAAATTATTATTCCTTGGTTTATAAGTTAAGTGTATGTTTTTGTATATTGTAAAAACATAAGTGAAGAAAATAAATCTTTCAGAAAGGCATTATTTAGAAAGAAACATAATTTTCAGGTGAATTACTCTTATTTTTTCAGTTAAAATGTGTCCATACATATTTCATGTTGCACGCCTATGCATTCGAAATGTAGTGAAGTTATTTGCAAGTAATATTATATCAGACGGCTCTTAAATAACCTTGAATAGACATCTTTCGTGAATAATAGTTTACTCGTATGATATACAATATTCACATTTTGTTGTGTTTATTTCAATTTTATACATACGAAATACATATAAATATATAATATTTATGTAAATATTTAACATTAATGTTACAGATGTTATGTCATGTTTATATAAATACTATATTTCTGTATTGTTTGGGGATAAAGAAGAGGACAAATATATATCATTTTCAAATTTACCAAAAATTGTATTCTCCAGGTACCGAAATCTACATCATTTAGAGTGATACCCTCAGCAATAAGCAAAAACCCTTGACGATACAGATACATTTATTTATTTGTTTATTTACATTATCGAGCTTATATTTTTCCTTGTTGTTTGTCTGACTTTCTCCCTACGTTTCTTCCCTCTACACTCTAAGGAATTCCTTCCTTCCTGTTAATCGCGGGCATTACAGATGGCGCAGTTTGTCAGAGCAATGACTCACATATCCGCCCACCAGCCTACTCCGATCTCATAAATTCCCCCAATGATCATCAGTTTCAATACGAGCCAGCTTTTTATACCGCGCGGGGTGAATAAATATTTAGATGGTGATATTTTCCCAACCTTGTTCATAATTGAAACAAATAAATGGAATAAACAATATCAAATGCATGAAATGGAAGCTTCTAGGTTTGCTATTAACAAATTATGGTAAATTGGAAATTGCAGGAAAAGGATAGAGTTTGCAATTTGTTGGGAAAACATCAATGTGTTATTGAAAATTATTTTCGGATATTGACACTGTATTTCAATTTTAGTTAATTATTTAATTTATGACGTTTTCAGGGCATTTCTAGGAAATTCACAGCATAAACATATTATAATTTCTACCTCTAGCAAATATTTGAGCAAATATTAAAACATTTTTTTTTCTGCTTTAAAAGTAGACTTTTCAAGCTATCAGTTTAGAACAGAAAGTGAACGTTTGCATTTAACAGAAAGATTTGCAGTTGCAGTATTGAATAAATTATTGAGGCTGGGCGCGTTAAGTGACCATTTTGATTAGAACGGCCTGGATTAGATTCGATCGATGTCAAACTTGAAAATTTTTCCAATTTTTGCTCTCAACAGTTTAGATATGTCATTATTGAAATCGAATAGAAGCAGTTTGGCACACCCAGAAATGAGCAAGAAGCCGTACTGATATACTTATAGTCAATGAAGTAGTTTCCTAACTGAATATAACAAATTGAATTACTACAACTTTATTTTAAATATTTTGACATACACAGAGTGTTCCGCGACTCGACCGACAAACTTATACTATACATTCCGGGGGTCATTAAAATATCGAAATCGAAGGAATTTTTAAAAAATCTGATGTGGCCAACACATGACCTCCCGTCAATTACATGGTTGAAATAGCAATGAACTTGAAGCAAAGTATCACTTGCGGTTGATCGTTCGTAAACAAAATCTAATTTGTTGTTCCAATAAATAGAAAAGTCTGTAATACCAAATTTTGGATTATATTTTATTGTTTTTCCTCCAAAATATGTTAAGAGCTCCAAATTAAGTACCACTTCCGGTTTATCATATAGGTATAGTCAAAATCTAATGTTGTTTCAAGTTATACACGTGTTTTAAATACCAAATTTGAGAAGTTTTGGATCATGTTTTAATATACTTTTTTTTAAAGAAAATCGGTTTATAGTTTCCTGTAAAGTAGTACTTTCGGTTTATCAATTTTGGAAAATATCTAATATGTCGTTCTCATTAATATAAAAGTTTTAAATACCAAATTTGAAAAGTTTTGGATTGTATCTATTTATTTTTCACGAAAATCTGTTCAGAGCTTCAAATAATCACTTCCGGTTTATCAATTTTAGCTTCAATCTAATATGTTGCTTCCCGTTATATAAAAGTCTTAAATACTAAATTTGACAAGTTTTAGAGTATACCATAATATATTTTTCACAAAAATCTGTTCAGAGCTTCAAGTAAAGTATCACTTTCGATTTATCAATTTTAGAAAAAATCTAACATGTCATTCTTATTAATATAAAAGTTTTAAAAACCAAATTTGAAAAGTTTTCGATTACATCAATATACTTTTCACGAAAATCTGTCAGAGCTTCAAATAAAGTATCACTTCCGGTTTATCAATTGTATCCAAAATCTAATATGTTGTTCCTTTTCATATAAAAGTCGTAAATAGTATATAATAACATATTTTTCATGAGAATCTATTCACAGTTTCAAGTATCACTTCTGGTTGATTAATTTTAGCCAAATCTAATATGTTGTTTCCCATAAAAGTCTTAAATACTAAAATTGAAAAGTTTTGGATTATATTTTAATATAGTTTTTCATTAAAAACTGTTATGGGCTTCAAGTAAAGTATCACTTCCATTTATCCAATTTTACCCAAAATCTTATCAACTCGTTTATATGAATGCAGGAAGCTTAAATACGGAAAATAGGTATATTTGGAAGTTTGTTATAGGAGTCACACACACACACAAACACACAAACATACACACATCATCGTAAAAATAGTAAAAACGTGTTGTGGGGACCCTAATTCGTGCTTATTTACTGAAAACTCACCATCGAATTTTTGGCATGATTACATTAACTTCCGTTACCTACGGTATGACGGGAGGTAAAAAATCTGGTGTGGCCAACACAATACCTCCCACCATATACCGCCCGAGTCACAAAAAAGATTAAGCTAATCCTTATTTTTGGATTAGCGAATTTCTTAAAATACAGTCTAATCTAATCCCAATAACTACCTTTTTTGATAATAAAATGAAGATAAATTTTAAATACTGGGATAAAATAGAATTCACTAATCCAAAAATGAGAATTAGCTTAAACTTTTTTGCGAATCATTAATTTTTATTAAACTAAATACATCCTACATATTTACTTATGCTGGAAACTGTTTTGATTTCCTTTCCTATTGTTCTATTTACTTTTTTCTTTTTAAAACCTTACTATTATTAATTTGAAATGATTACAGTGACAGTGACATTTATCTGTCAGTTACATACATTTGAATAACTGCGCAACGAAGCAGTCTTGTTTGTTTAAAGCGTAGGTTCCGGGATTTAAATTACAGATAATTTTACAAATTTATCCATAAAATATATAGAAAAAGTATTAATGCAAATCTGTAGAAAATTTATTAATCTTTAATTTTTATAATAACATTAATCTCGGAAAAATAACATTTAAAGGTATTTTTCGAAGAAAAACTATTTTGAGCTTCTAGTAAAGTGCCATTTCCGGTTGTCCGATTTACACCAAAATCGAATGGGCTCTTTCCATTACATTTCAAAATTATCTGAATGATAGAATTTGAGTTAGAGTGGAGGATCCACACATACATACACACACACATAGCTTGTTCCATTTAAGCCATTCAGTATTGCAGAGCATAGGGAATAGTTTTGACCTCTCCGATTGGCTGAAATTGGAGACAAGAGACATGTTTATCCAATGTAATTTCGGCTACTTCAAGTTTGCGCTCTTGCCAGGTCCATCTACTGAATGGCATAAATAGAACAGAGTATACACACAGACATCATCGTGCATATGTTAAAATTGGATTCCAGGAACCTTAAAACGTGGTCATTTACCAAAATCTCGATATGCGATTTTTAGCACGATTCCTGTACCTCCCTTATAAAGAGTAGCGGGAGGTAAAAATGATAAAAGAAAATTTATTTATCAATGGATAGCTCATATGAATTGGCAACAGTGTAGAAATTTCCAGTCCATACTTATTTGACGGCAAGTATAGCGCCGGGCATGACATCACTAGCTGTACTAAGTACGAAATTTATGTATAGTTAAGTGAAAAACGCTATTAGTAACGGACAACAAACGAGGTAAAAATAAGTACACTTTACGAGAAAAATCCTTCAAATGCAAAACACAAACAATTAAAATCATGATCTAATTAAATTTCTCTTTAATTTTACTAACTATTCTTGTGCATCTGCATATACACTGCAGTTTTCTTTCATGAATTTTAAGCACACTTGATATTGTAAAACTCGAAATGAATCGTAGTTTATACCATCTCCGGTTAGTAACTTTTTAAAGTTTGTTTTTCGTTCCAAGTTCCCAAAGTTAGAGTACACTTGCTGATCGTCGTTTCTAAGCTGTTTATTTGGTTATCTAAGAAAACGAATTCTTCTAATACAGGAGATAAGTTTTCGAATTTAATCTACCTGAGTACAAGGAGATTTTGTTTATTTTACTGGCATGCAAGATATTTTGATATTGCTACGGAGATGTAGGGTTAGGTTACTTCAGCCTGAGGAAGATTATCTATTTATGAAATTCAAGTTTTAAATTATTAACTCTCTGCATGTATATGGAAGTGGTTGGCTTATGAGAGAGATCAAGATGCCTGAATAACAACATAGATGCTGCATTGGGGATTTGGTCGATGAATTCTGACTGCATTTTACAGATAAAAACAATATGCAGTATATTTTAATTTTGTGTATCGACGAGGTAACGTCAAAATGTTCTCGGAATTGGACAACAATATTTTATTGAAAACGGGTACAATATTTTTACATTAATTTCTTTTAAAATACAAACCCCCTGCATTTGCGCACTAGTTCCACCTTTCTTATAACTGTTCAAAATACTTCTGGAAACCATTTTCCCTGTTTCGGAATTAAAATATCAAAATTCTAGCACGCATATTAATGTTAGAAGGAGCTTCATTCTTAAACGATTTTTGGTGATATTTTTTTTTATTTGAGATTGGCATGACTGCAATAAATGCAATTGTTGAAAATTTGAAAATATTTTTATAAAAAAAATCTGATGTGGCCAGCACATTACCTTCCGTCAGTTCTATGTATTTTGTATAAATGTCAAACAGTTGTATGTATTTTATACAAACACCATACAGAAAGTTTCTAGCAAAAGATCCTATATTTCCAGTAAAATTATAACACAAACATACTGTCAACTGCACTTGACACTGACACCTTTCAATCAGAATTTTCTTAATATAGCAGCTGTTTCCAGAGTTATAGCATACCTGGCTAATATGTGATATTTAATTTCTTTACAATTTTTTAAGTCTATATGCATTCAATATGAAGTATAAAATGCATTCAAATCGTATAGAGAATAAAATATTTTTTAATATTTATAATAACATTAAATGTGAAAAAATGATATTTAACATCGTTTTTTCAAGAAAAACTGTTAAAATCTTCAAATGAGAGTACTTCCGGTTGACCAATTATAACCAAAATCTAATCAGCTCTTCACATGGATGTAACGAAGAGGAATACGAAAGAATTATAATTTTTGGAATTGTAGTATTAGAGTTATCGCATTAGAAAATTTTGTCACATGGTGAATAAAGCACATAACTTGAATATTTGTCATATTGACATAATGTCAAAATTGCTCAAAATAATTGTTCTGTTTATCATAGCATTCTGGAAGTATCTTTGAGAAAAGAATTTCAAAAAATAGTAGGTTTGTTCGTTCCGCTACCCTGCGTCTATCGCAAACCGCGGCGGTGAAATTTGCTGTTCTTTTCGATTCGCGGTTCACTGTAAAGTCACTAGATTCTGTTCGTTCCGTTTTTCTAGTAACTTGCGGTAAAACGCCGCGGCAGCTGGCGGTGATAATTTTTACAGTAGGTTTGTTCGTTCCGCTACCCTGCGTCTATCGCAAACCGCGGCGGTGAAATTTGCTGTTCTTTTCGATTCGCGGTTCATTGTAAAGTCACTAG
The DNA here is from genome assembly GCA_963082715.1 of Harpalus rubripes. Classification (NCBI taxonomy): domain Eukaryota; kingdom Metazoa; phylum Arthropoda; class Insecta; order Coleoptera; family Carabidae; genus Harpalus; species Harpalus rubripes. The sequence goes on along the minus strand of OY720462.1, from coordinate 12,246,696 downwards.
ATTCTGTTCGTTCTGTTTTTCTAGTAACTTGCGGTAAAACGCCGCGGCAGCTGGCGGTGATAATTTTTACAGTAGGTTTGTTCGTTCCGCTACCCTGCGTCTATCGCAAACCGCGGCGGTGAAATTTGCTGTTCTTTTCGATTCGCGGTTCACTGTAAAGTCACTAGATTCTGTTCGTTCCGTTTTTCTAGTAACTTGCGGTAAAACGCCGCGGCAGCTGGCGGTGATAATTTTTACAGTGACTCATGACTCGGTAGTAAAAAAATAATCGGCGGTAATGTTCGCGTCTACATATGAAGTGCTAGTATGACAGTTTTTGACAAATAAATATTAGGAAAAAATTGTTATTTTTCAATAAGTATGCTATGTAATGTTTCAGTTTTAGAAATTGAAATACATTTGTAAAATATATAAATGTCAATGTCATATGAATTATGATTTGTAACAAGTTAAATTTAACTGATAACAATAGTAAACAATTAAAATAATGGAAAATGGAATAATATATTTTTACTGAGTATCCTTTATAATTATAATAGTCTGAAGTATCTTCGAAAATAATTTAACGCAAACGGATCGAACAGAAAAATAATTTTTAGTAACTTAAATTATTACCGCGGCGATTGGCAGTGAATCGCAAAACGCAGCGACAATTACCGCCGCGTTTTGCGGTAAAACGCAGCATAGCGGAACGAACAAACCTAATATTTAATAATCATGTCTGTATTTTCTGAAACCGATAAACTATTGAACAAACCACGGATGTTATGAACAATGACAAGCCTTAGATGTCTCGCTCTATGAGCTCGGATTTCAAACCGACATCTGCGATCTGCGGCATTTATTATACTGTAACGTGCGAGCCCCGCTGCTACGCTGAACAAGCGTCTAAGTATAGCGATGACGCAATCGCGCTAGCAGCCGGGCGTGTTTAATTATTTCCGGTCGCCTGAACCTTTTGAGTTCATTGTTATTATGCGGTCGAAAATTCTAGAGCTGTCTGGAAGTTAATGGCAGCTGTATAAAAGGGACACAGCTATGCTCGGGAGTGAGTGAGTTACATTCAGAGACATAGAGATATTCACATAGTGTTAGTGAATTTGAGAAGCACCGCAGTGGTGAGCGCATGCAGTATAGTGTCGAATAGAGTTACTGGTTAACTGGGATAGCTGTGGATGTGAATACTCGGTAGTGTTGACGTGTTTTGGGAAGCTATAGTGTACAAGGACAGTAACGGCGAGTCTGGAAGTTACTGGTATATTGGGATAGCTGTGGAAGTGAATACTCGGTAGTGTTGGCGAGTATTGTGAAGCTAGGTATACGGGAACTGTAACGGCGAGTTAAAGTGGATACTCGGCATTGGTGTTGAAGAATTGTGGCGTACGGACAGTCGGTGATTCTGAGGCTGTCGAAGTGAGAGGGTTACATAAATAGACAGATAGTGCGGTGAAAGATGTGACTTCTGTCCGAGCAGTTGAATATACAGACGCTGTTAAGTCAGTTGAGTATATAGACGCTGTGGAGATCGGTAGGTGGACAGTTGAACATCACGTGATATAAAAAGTGACATAAATAGTGGAAATAAATAATTAGTAATATCGTGGAAATAAATAGTAGGGTTAATTGGTTAAATAAATAAATAGTGTTAGTATAATCTAGTTAATTATAGTTTTAGTTTTAATTAGTTTTTAATAATTGCATAATATTAGTAATCGTCATTATTTAATACCGTTTTAATATTTAGTTATAGTTTAATAAACCTTTATTTTAATTAATAATAATTGTCTAATATTTACGCTTCACCCAAATAAATAAAAACGTTACAATACTCATAACATTCCTAGATATGTTAATAGCTATTACTGACCAATTTGTTACACTAACGGCCGAATTCACCATTACTTAATCAAGAGTTGATCAACGCTGATTTTTTTTGAAATTATTTGACTTTATCATTTTTATTTCAAGATAAGAGAAGGTATTACAAAAGCTTATACATTTAAACAACCTGAGCGCTGTAAAATAACATTTGATTACCAAGGCCCCGGAATAAATTGATCCATCAAAGTTGATAGTCCTCCCGGAATTATTTCATTTGTTTCTTGTTCACTCTGAATTGTTAAACAGCTGAATTTAAAAGTTGCATGTCTAGAAACAGACACTCGCTGAAATGTATTTATTGTTTTGTTGTCGTTTTTGTTTTGCTTCCCATTACGTAATATTTTGATCGTGTGCAATGTATAAATTGCACCTTTACATGAGTGATTGAAAATGCTGATATGTAATGCAAATTATTAAATAATCATGAATCTAAATTATGTATGGTAATTTTCTTACTTTCTTATAACTTTTATATATGCTAATAAGCTTTATAATAATACTCTAATATCGATTGCGCTTTACAATATAAAAATTTACGAGCAAAGTTTTTATATTTGAATAATTTATTTACAAATAATATACAATTTATACTATAGGAGATAATGCCATATAAATTGTTCGTGACTGAATTCTCTAGTAATATTAAACACAATATCTTCTGTTGGTGTGTTCAAACAAATCCTAATTCGGAGTAGGCTATGAACAAAGAAAAGTGTCAATTTAAAAATATTTATTTAAATATCAGTTTGACACGAGATATTACCAAAAAAGTTATCAAAAGAAATCAAAGGCTCTTCTCCTTGAATCTCATTTTAAATGGAAATAAATTAGAAAACGTCGAATGGTAATACTGTATCCTCGTTTAATATCTTTTCTCCTTAAAATTACATTTCAAGATCAATTTTGACAATTTGACTTTTGGATTGAATAATGGTCAGATATGCGTTTCTCTTTTCATAGCCTACTCCGAGTTAGGAATACAAATTCCACACAGAAAGTTTCTTGCATAAGCTCCATATTTCTAGTACATTACCTTCAGTCAATTCTATGTATTTTGTACCATACAGAAAGAGGTTCTATATTTCCAGTAAAATTGTAATATAAACATACTATGTCAATTGCACTTGACACTTACATCTGTCAATTAGAATTTTCTTAATAAGGTAGATGTTTCCATGGTTATAGCACAGCTGGCTGCTTTGTGAAATTTAATTTCATTATAACTCTATTCGCAATCGTAGATAAAATTTCCCCTCTAGGCGCAAATCGGTACTACGAAAAGCAATCCCACAAGCGCCATATTGAATAAAGGACAGTTGAGTGATTAGTGCAGTAATTAATAATTAAATATTTAAACTTATCGCCTTCATATAAATAAGTTTTTAAACTCGGTTTGTATATACAGTCAAAGAAACACAATGAACAATGTGAACTGTCATATGTCAAATCCATCGTATGGCGGCCATTTTGTTTCGAAAATCAGCGCCTCTATCGTTAATTTCGATTGAGAATAGGGCGCGAGCAGACACGTGAGTCGAGCAACCTTGAAGTGCCTGGAATCAGCTCGTATATCTGCACGTGTCACTTTGACAAGAACAATGTACTTTGACAAGACTAATGTTTTGACTTATTTTGATTTTGAAATGCTAAAATGTTTTTATTTTACAATTATCGTTTTCACTTTTCAGGCAGTAAAACACATGAAATTAAAAATAATAACTTTTTAACAGTCAAAAAATTGGTTTTGTCAAAGTGACTTGCGCACACAGATCAGCTGATTCCAAGCACTTCAAGGTCGCTCGAGTCACGTGCTTGCTCGCGCCCTATTTCCATTGAATATGAAGTATAAAATGTAATTAAATCGTATAGAGAATAAAATATTCTTTAATATTTATAATATCATTAAATGTGAAAAAAATTTTTCAAGAAAAACTGTTAAAATCTTCATATTAGGGTACTTCCGGTCGACCAAATAGGTGTTATTGGTCCATTTTGAAGTGCTTTTACAATTATTAAATTAAATTATTGCAGATTACGATACATTGTAACATTTTTTATTAATGTATGACACGTTATTTACATAACACCCTATAGAATTCATGGCCCTTACTCATATCAAAAAATGACATTTAAATTCGCCCTTAATTTTGATATTTAAACTACAAGCCATAATTAATAATGAAGAAAATGGCTACCTATTTTCCTTATTTTTTCAATAACCCTGCAGGTATGTGACAATCTGATAATCATCCTTTCTAAATTTTGCTCCGTTGCCCTATTTTGTCAAAAAACATTTACAGTTTAATTCTGTTTATTTAGTGCAAACAAATATCACAATGAAATGGGAGCAACAAATGAAACTCGCTCTTTTTTGTTTCATTTCCATGATAAAATAGACACACCAAGCAAATGTTCAAAATCCATAACGATAAAATTTATAGTATTATTCACGAAAGATAACTATTCAAGGTCATTTATAATTTGGTATAATACAGGGTGTAAATGAAATAAGTGCATTAAATTTAACCAGTAATGTAACTCGACGAGAGCAACAATATTTCTTAATAACTTTTTTTTCTAAGTCTTTTAGATTTTGAGTTAAAATTCTTTAAAGATTTTCTGCATATTTCGTTACCCGCCCATGGAGAACAAATGGCTGCCTGCCGTATTCAAGTGGGATACACATAGCTCAAAAATTGTCGGTTATCGGTTACACTTGCAGTCACAGTAATTAATAAACGAATCAACGGAAATAACATTTATTATTAATTAATTCGTAATAGTACAATTTTTTTAAAAAAGAAATTTAAATTTTGGATACCAAAATTATAAAGTTGCGTATTAAACCAGGCTTTAATCACCTGTGAATAGAGGAAAGCATAGTTATTAGGTTATGAGATGATTATTTATCGTCGTTATTCAAAAAATATAAGTACAAACTTTTGTCCATTTAAACGAGGTACATGATTACCAATAATTAGTCGTCCATTTATTGTTCCCGCTCAAACATTTTTTAATGAAAATTTTTACAGCATTTTCGTCTGTTGAAATGTGTATTGTGCATAATAAATACACCTTCCCAAGTAAATTCAGTCTCATTAATGAACATTATGAGCCATTCCCAAAATCGAAGTCTGCTGAAAACATTGATCTTTTTTCACATGATATGGATACAACTATTGCTTTATTTAAAATTGTCTTATGCGACACTTCGTATTGTGATAAAGATGTACAAGATTAACAAATGTGCGAATATTAGGAACAGTATGATTTGGAAACGTTCCGTCCAAATGCGTTGGCAACTCTATAACACTTTCTTTATATCAACCACAAATTAAAATGTAGTACAGATACGAATAAATAAATAAATAAATAAACCATAGGTAATTAATTACAATATCTGTGTACTCGCTATTTGTAAACGTAAGCATTTTGACAGAATTTTACCTGATAAACAAGTTTATTACTAATGTCAAAATATAATTCCTGATTCCTACAACTGACAAAACTGTCAATTGCTAGAACAAAATTTTTCATAGCTATTGCTACTGCATTCAATTATTAGAAATATACGTGGAACGACTCGTCAATTTACGGGGTGGTAAAAATGCTAAAAAAATATGAGATTTCGAGAAAAAGTTTTTAAGAAATATTGTTGCTCTCGTCGAGTTACATTACTGGTTAAATTTAATGCACTTATTTCATTTACACCCTGTATTACTTGCAGATAACTTCACTGCATTTCTCATTTTGTTTCTTTTTAAATAATGCTTTTCTCAAAGTTTTGTCTTCCGCTCCAACGTTTTTGCACAAAACAAAAATATACGCTTGACGTAAACCATAAAATAATAATTTAATTTGAATGTCAACACCACTGGGTAAACATTAGTGCGGAGGGCAGTATAGTAGGTATTTACATGTCTGTAACTCTACGACATACGTCACTGCTATTTTTAGTGTGTTAGAAAGTAATGGCACTATATACGTATATCTATCACACCACACAAATTAAATAGACATATGCCAAATAATCTTCCTCTTTCTAATACAAAATGTTGCTAAGCTACTGCTATAAAATGATTCATATTCTTTCTTCGAACAAATGACCTTGAATGGTCATCTTTCGTGAATAATAGTATATTAATATAATATTTAATAACAATTTTTTATTGAATTTATTTTTGCTGTATGTGAATGCTTTCCAATCTACAAAACCCCCTCCCCTCCCCACGTTGGTTTTCGGCTGAAAATATCGAAATGCTTCTTGAAATTTATTTTACTCGCATTGGTTTTTTATAGACCGCTCTCTCCAACTTTATTAGTCTAGGCAGAAGCAATATCATTTCAGTCTAAAGTTTCGACTTTCGCTTCTTTTTCATATCACATTTTATCATCTCCTCTCTAAAGAATTGCTAACTAAAAAGCAGTAAATTTGAAATGCACGAATAATTGAATTCATATGACATAAACTAAAGGAACTTTACGTTTATTTTGATTAGATTGAAGTTTGCCATTCAAGGGAGTTTTATTTTACGATTCGATGAGTATCTATACCTACATTTTAAATTTTAGTGGTAGTTATAGAATTTATAGCTAGAGTAAATGCACGAAAATAATTTAAATACACACGCTTTGAATTTACTATAAACATTGAATTAGCTCTATTCAAATGGTCTATTAAATTAATTACATGTAGGTACAAATTGTTATGATGAAACAGATAATTTCAATTTATTTTATTGCTACAAATAATGGCATTTTAATGTTGTCAACTACATATAATATAAAAAAAAATAAACTATAAAACTTTTTCATTCAAGTGTACGGTAAATTACAGAAATCTGCGAATAAAAATAAAATAGCATAGTCATAATGGGTAATAAGTTGAGGTTATATTTATTTATTTGTTTTTTTTTTTTTTTGAAAATAATATAATTGTTATTTATTGTACAAGTGAGTAAAAACTTATTTTATACGAGCCCAAACTTATATTAGTTGGACCTGTTAACATTTTCAACAAACAAATTATAAAACTTGCGCAAATGGCAAGAAATTTCTACAAATTTCTTTTGATTATTTTAAAATATAGATTTTAAACTTACAAAAACTGAATTTGTTATTAAAGTATTCCGCCATTTATTGTTATTAAAGTATTCCGCCATTTAATATTGGGTTACATCGCCTTTATTAGTAGGTATGGTATGACTAGCGAATGAAAGTTGACGTTTAAATTACTTTATAGATGTGGTTTCATTTGAAACCCTAGAGAAGAATAGAATTGTACGAAATATTCAGGTATGAAATTTTTGCATGAACCCATTTAAATACTGGACTAGCAAAGCACAGAAATACATTACTATGTCTGTCTGAAAATAGATGGCCGACTAGGGTAAATGAAAATCAAAACAGGGGTGCGTTTAAAACATTTTAAACATTTTTCGTTTATGTTGATTATAACAAAATATTTTGATCTTTAAAATAATTAGTTTAACAATTCTATGAAATAGGATTATTTTTAATTTCCTCTAACAGCAATTCCGACTCGAGGGTTGCTTACACCTGAGATGAACGAACTAGAATTTGTGGTATTAAATTTTTTAAATACATACCCGAATCCTGTTGCCAAGGTCATTTTAAATGCCTCCTGGTATTGAGTTAAATTCTAATCTTCTGTAACGGAATACATAAGGGTCAGTTTCCTTTCAAATCAAATATAGAGAAATGTTTTCAAAATAAACCACATCTATTAAATAATCTAAACGTCAACTATCATTCTCTAGTCATACTATAATACCAGCTTTAATTCTATTAGGCATTGGATCCCTAAGTCCTGCACATTTTCCTGTGAGTATTGAGTATTGTCCTATATGTCTTGCAAGCTAGATTTTACTGAACGCACTGAACATTTACAAAGATGCTTCTCATTGCGCCAAAAGTAAAGAATCTCGGTAGAAGCTAAATATGGACTAGAAGATGACCCTTAAAATACCGGTCGAACTATTATCACCAGTCATTCGGCCCACAGTTTTTTTTTTTAAATTTAATTCTATATTTAAAATAGCCGAAAGAATTTTGTAGAAAAAAATATTGTCCAATACACACCAGGTACAGTAAAATTATTGAAAGATGTTCGGTCAAAGTCATGAATTGTATGAATTAAGATTTTGTTTTGTCAAATTCAGTGAACGACCCGTTCACATAGTTCTTAGAGGGTACATATGATACTACCGTTATTTTATTATTATGAAAATATATATATATATATATATATATATATATATATATATATATATATATATATATATATATATATATATATATATATATTTAAGTATTAAGCATTCAAAATTCAAAACTAAGTCAACTGGTAAGTTTGTTAGCCCATGTAAAACTAATTTTTTTGAAAAATAAGATACTGACAAAGTGTCAGTGACGCTGACAGAAAATAATGTTATTCGCACGGCTATGAATCAAGGTAATAATCTGAGTTACGGTGTAGTATCTGTAGATGACTGCACGACGTATTCTAATGCATTACAAAGGATGGCTAACTAACTATTTTGTACAAATTCCATACAGAAGATTTCTATAATTCCAGTAAACTTATAAAACAAAAATATTATGTCAAATGCACTTGACATTGACATCTTCACGCGCTTATTGTGTAAGAGATAAATACTCGCATATGCCAATAGATGATTGGCACACCCAAGAATGGGTAATAAGCCGTGATTATATATTTATATATTTATATATTTATATATATATATATATATATATATATATATATATATATATATATATATACAGGGTGTCCCATAACTTCAGGTACATATTAGAAGGGCATATAGTTCTTAATGTCCTGATTACGGAACAAAAAGATTTTTTTCAAAATTCTTATAATTAAGGGTAGTTCACTTAAGAAGAACATTTTTTGTACCCCTGGATACTATAATATTTGGAATAGTGAAATTAGTTATAACTATTACATAAAATAATTTAACAACGAAATTAATTTATGCAATTACGTAAAGCTTTGTCACACCAATTAAGTTTGGGAGATGTGTATGTAATGAAAAAACACACAACCTATTCAACCAGTGTCCCAAAACTGTTTCCTTCAAAAACTAATTTTTGAATATTGAAAAAATTCTTTTTGTTCCGTAATTAGGACATTAAGAACTATATGCCCTTCTAATATGTACCTGAAGTTTTGGGACTTGGTCGGACATCTTTCAATAATTTTACTGTAACTATTTGAGTGCCTCAAGGAGGCACTTCCTCTTTTCAGAAGTAAAAACAGTTTTACCTGACTTGTAAAATGCTATAAAATATTTTTGTTTGTGCTTTATTTAAGAATTTGTTGCTAAATTGTTCATACTGTATTAAAATTTATTCAATGACCAAAGCAAGACAGTAAAACTCCAAAACTGTTTTCTCAAAAGTACAAACGATCAAGTGTTTGCTATGAAACTTTTAAGAAGATACTACTGTACATGGGATACAGAATCTTTTAATTATTTAAACTTGTGATTCTTGCAATGTTTCTTAAAAATATTATAGCGGTATTGAATAAAAAATGATTAGATTTAAAATTCCTCTTAGTAAAACCTTTCCCGGGCCGTTTACAATCGCTTTAGCTCCATAGATGTCCAAGACAAATGTCACATAAGTCGGCCGGCTGGCAATCCTTGTCGTCATGGCGACATCGTGATTATTTCCCTGTCGCACTGCGAATACAATCCAGTCAAATTACGCCAGTGTCACCGTCTTGCTTCTTGTATCTCCTCTAACATGCTTTTTGCCCGACTTTTTGTCCCGCTGAGGAAATCTTTATTTCCCAGGCGCTGCTCTGTCCAACCTGAACACCAGAACAGCTGATTGTTCCTCCGCTATCAACGCAAGGATAGGGTGGGGGAGTTTGGGCATGGCAAGAGCTGATTTCATTAGTTTGCATAATGTCACCAAGGTAAATTGGAAGCGTGCGTGGGTGTTTCTATATCTGAGAATTGAGATTTCAAATTGGGAAACAAATAGCGAGGTAAATGGCTATTGTAAGGCAAGAGAAGATGAAAAAATTTACTTAGATTGTCCTTGTAAAGAAGAACGACAAATTGAATAGCCTACTTCATTTCAAATGTAATGAATTTTATATTCTAGATTTGCTACATTTACAAGCAAACTAATTTTCTCTGTTTCAGAATTTGATTGTCTTATTCTAGAACGCTTACTGATGTTAGAGACAATTTCACTAAGTATAATGATTTTTTGTGACATTTCACTATTTGAAGTGGATTGAAGTGACACAAAATATAACGGACACAAAACACACAGGCCTATGCCCGGTTTCATGAAAGCATGTTAAATCAATGATTAACTAATTACCTTGTTAACTCTAATCACTGATTAAAGTACTTGCGCATTTTATGAAATTAATTCATTTGTTAACTTGAGTTGATTTAATAATCGACCCGTTAAATTGAGATCTGGGGATTTTTTTTTTTTTTTGGTATTTTATCATGTGTCAAAATGACAACTTCAATTTATATTCGTTTTGATCGGGATTTAAAATACCAGAGTATTAAAAACTAAAAATAAACACCCCGCAATATATATGCATGGGCCCCCAACTCAACAATGCAACATGCCGCTGACACGGCCCAATAACAACATGTTGAGTTGGGGGCCCATGCTCCATCTGACTACGTAGAATATAATTCACATGTAATTTCACAACTTTCGATGATGTACAACAACGTAATTCTGCTTCAATACTATAAACATATATGTATTTATTTATAATTCTCAACATGAAAAATTTTTTTAGTTGCTGATGATGAGCGGATTTATCTCGAAACGTCCTAAACATAATTAAACAAAGATTATTGGAACTTGAAGGCCTTTCATTTATTGCACATTATCAACATGGTTCCCTCATACAACATTTAAATAATAATTATAATAATAATAACAATAATAATAATATCTTGCTCAGCTGCAATTAATAAAATATCTTCTTCAGCCATTTTTACTTTTGTTTTCAAAATATATCTAACTTTACGACTTCAACGAGGCATGTTAACTTGTCGTTCATAAACGACATAAAATAACGATAATTAACGATACGTAACGATAAATAAATTAGTAGAATTAATAGGGGTTTCGCAAAAATCGTTATTATAACTACATGTCGCCTGGTAACGACTCGTAACGATACATATTTTTTTTAGTAGAATAGGCCTATACACCATTTTACCAAAAGTTTCCCTTAATGGAAATTGTCAACTATTTATGTAAAGAAATACTGTAAATGAAAGTCGAATCAAAGACTAAATAAATAAATAAAATATATCATCACGGCATATTATCCCATTGCTGGGTGTGACAATCTGCTTTGTACACAGATTTCGGTAATGATGATGACATATTTGTACCGTGCCGGCGTTTACCAGGCGTCACTCAAGGGCATTCATTGCTGGCGTGGAGAATGCAGCACAGGGGTGAATTTGGTGCTATATAAAATTCATATATTTGGCGTCGATCGGTATCGAACCCGGTTCCCCAGATTCGCGACCAGACACTCAGGCACGCGGCCAAAGAAAAAGGTATAAAATACGTGTTACAGAATGATGTTTAAGAACTCGTTCGTTCGCCCACTCATCGGAACGTGGCTCGTGTCCGAATTTCTAACTCACGCTAGAATAGGATCCGGTAAATTCACCGTCCACAATTCACCGCGGGGAAGCCGTTAGCTGGCGGGAGCCAACACGGAGCTTCCAGCGGATCGCCAGTGTAGCGTTTTATCAAACTGTTCATTATTTTTTTAAAGTTCTCTCGTTAATGCTATTTTCAGAATGCTATAATAAATAGAACAATTATTTTGACATAAGTAAATATGATAAATATTCAAATTATGTGCTTTATTCCTCTTGTTTATTATTTTAGAATGAAGTAAACCGTATTAAAAATGTTCCACTAACTATGTATTGTAACGTGGAACGCCCGCCGTCGCTGCTGCAATGAGCGAGTGTCTATTTATAGCGATGACGCAATCGCGCAAGCAGCCGGGTTACATAAACAAACTAGTCGCGACGTGTTTAATTACTTGCGGTCGCCTGACCCTTTTGTGTTCATTGTTATTATGCGGTCGAACATTCTAGAGCTTTTTTTAGAAGATAATGGCAGCTGTATAAAAGGGACGTAGCTATGCTCGAGAGTTAGTTAGTGAGTTACATTCACAGACATGGAGATATTCACATATAGTGTTAGTGAGTTTGAGAAGCACAGCAGTATCGTGTTGAGCGTATGCAGTATAGTGTCGAGTGGAGGACTCGGGAAGTTACTGGTATACTGGGTTAGCTGTGGATGTGAATACTCGGTAGTGTTGACGAGTATTGGGAAGCTATAGCGTACGAGGACAGTAACGGCGAGTCTGGAAGTTACTGGTATATTGGGATAGCTGTGGAAGTGAATACTCGGTAGTGTTGACGAGTATTGTGAAGCTAGGTATACAAGGACAGTAACAGCGAGTTGAAGTGGATACTCGATTGGTATTGAAGAATTGTGGCATACGGATAGTTGGTGATACTGAGGCTGTGGAAGAGAGAGACAGAGTTACATAAATAGACAAACAGTGAGGTGAAAGGTGTGACTTCTGTCCGAGCAGTTGAATATACAGATGCTGTTGAGTCAGTTTAGTATATAGACGCTGTAGAGGTAGGTAGGCGGACAGTTGAACGTGATATAAATAAACAGTGACATAAATAGTGGAAATAAATAATTAGTAATATCGTGGAAATAAATAGTAGTGTTAATTGGTTAAATAAACAAATAAATAAATAAATAAATAGTGTTAGTGTTATCTAGTTAATTATAGTTTTAGTCTTAATTAGTTTTTAATAATTGTTATATATAATAGTTATTTTCATTATAGTTTAATAAACACTTATTTTAATTAATAATAATTGTCTAATATTTACACTTCACCCAAATAAATAAAAACGTTACAGTATTAATGAAGAGCATTATTCTCAGACTTTATTTTAATTTTATTTTCTAGACTATTGTTGACATGTTAGTATGGTAATAATATTACCGTACAGATACAGTTATTACTTAGTTATCAGCCTACTTTTGTATATGTAAATAAGGGCTTAATATACTGAAACCGGTGAATTCAATAATAATAAAAAATGAATATTCATTATATTTCTACTTTTCATATTAGATTACATATTCTACATACAATAATGCTATTATTCCAAGTTTTTGTACTGCATTCATGCAAATTATAACAATACCAGCTTTTAACATTTTCAGTGCTAATTATGAATTCCGAATCACTCAAGCCAATGATAATTTTAGTTAATAGTTTGTAAATGCATAGTTTGATCTCAAAACCCCTCAATTACTGAGAGCTTGCATCAAACACTAAAATACCAAAGCTTGTTTATAATACACTGCATATATCTATAATTGTATTACGAAGCAATCTGATTCTTTTGAAAATATATTTCTCTTTTGAAACGTACGAGGATGATTTAGAACGTTATCTACTTAGCAATGAAATGAAAGACGAGCGATTGTAATTTTTTGTTGCCAAATTACAGTGACATTGGTTTATTTCCGTACCATGTTTGGTTTAAATTGAAAGAATTTTTTTCCAAAGTTTTGAGTATGAAATTATTTATGAAAATATGATTGGTGTATATGTGCAAGCTGCATGTTTTAAAGCCAAATCATGGGGTAAGTAATTTCGATGGGGCCTAGAATCCTGTGGCGGCTCGTGGGTTGAAGATATGGTGGATCACATTGTAATTAGTAATATAAGTTTATTAATATATAAAAAAATTAAATGCTTAGCGTAACCAACGTCGCTTCTAGACTGATGCCTTGGTCATTGACCGTGTGTAAGCAAATAGGGCGGTGGTTGTCTTCGTTTAACGCAAGCAAAGTTACAATTCGTTTTGTAACTGACGCATGGGCTTGTATATGCAGCATATGGGCCCTATTCTGTAACTCAGTGGTTAATTTTTCACCACTGGTTAAAATTTATATCCAATAGTTATTGATTTGATAACTAAAAATCCCCTTTTTTGTTATATGTCAACATAATTGATTGGTTAAAAAAATTAAGCAGTGGTTAAATATTAACCACTGAGATATAGAATAGGCCCCTATAACTCACAATTTTGTAACCCAAGCCGCACGCGCACTTGCGCCATTCGTTGTCTTGCTTTCAACATAGTGGTGTAGCAGCGTTGCCGAACATACCGATTTTTCGGTATTTCTACCGATATGGAAACTGCTATACCGATATACCGAAACTAACGAATTTTTTCACGAATTCCGGTAATGCGAACATATGTCACCAATTTTTACCGATATTAAACTGTTAAAAAATATTTGTATGTATCTGTTACTATGTACTCAAAATTAAATAACAAATACTTGCAAATAAATATAAATAATTTGGCGACGAAATGTCGATGATTACCAACAAATAAATATATTGCCAAAAAAAACTGACTGCATTCCTGTTTACACCTATTTTCATAAATAATTTTACTCTGTGTGTACCTTGACGAGTTTCGCGGCAAAATATTTTGAACATGATTGGCTGAACACTTGAGCCGGCGTGTACTAGCCAATAGCCAAGTTCCAGCGCGCGCATATACATAGGGAATTGGGATTCCGGGAATCCCATAGCTGTTTCCATTTCCAAGCTATTTCTATTTCCATTGTCTTTGTCTTGTCTAAACGCAGATTAAAAGTTTTTATTTAATTCTTTATTCATCGATTGGATAAAGCAGAAAGTGAAAGTGTGAAAATGTCGTCGGGAGATGAAGAATCGAGTACGAGCACCTCAACGAGCACGGGTTCAAAAAGAAAAAAATATATGCAATGCTACAGAAAAGATTGGGAAGATGAATTTCCAGGCTGGCTTAAAAAGAGTTCCAAAGGCGCAAATTATGCATACTGTGTGAGTTGCAATAAAGATATAAACATTGCATCAGGAAAAGATGCACTCAAAAAACACAATTCTTCACAAGCTCACGTGATATCTTTAAAGAATATAAAATCGCAACCAAAAATATCTTCGTTTACTGTCACAAAATCACAGAGAACCGATGTACAAGTGAAAGAAGGTAAAGGTAATGTGACAATTTCTATAATTTAAAAGATTATTATGTACTTGTGTTTTGTTATTGATTTATGTATGTATTCATTTACTAGTCTCTTTTTTATCTTTTTTAGGTGAAATAAGATTAGCTGCATATATTGCCGAGCACAATCTACCTTTCACTATCATGGAGCATCTGCCAAAATTAATTCAAGCCGTTTGCCCAGACTCAACCATTGCAAAAGAAATAAAATGCTCAAAAACGAAAACACACGCAATAATTGATCACATTATAGGCAAAGAAAGTTTAGATGATCTCTGCAAAGACCTTCGGCGGAGTAAGTTTTCTCTTATCATTGACGAGAGTACAGATCTTAGCACAACGAAACATTTGTGCCTAGTCGTTCGATATGCAAAAAATAATCGCGTTAGAGATAGCTTTTTAGCTCTCATCCCATTAGAAGCTGCTAAAGCAGCAACGTTATTTGAACACATAGTAAACTTTTTTAGAAATAATAACATTTTGTTTAAAGAGAATCTAATTGGTTTTGCGTCTGATGGGGCAAATGTAATGATGGGGCGTCATCATTCTGTCGTCACATTATTGCAAAATGAAATACCGAATCTTTTTATTATGAAGTGCATTTGCCACTCATTTCATCTTTGCGCTTCATATGCCTGCACAAAACTGCCCCGTTTTGTAGAGGATCTTGTAAGGGATATATATAATTATTTTTCTTCTAGCCCAAAAAGAGTTACAGAATTTAAAGAGTTTCAAGATTTTTGTAACTTGAAAGTACATAAATTACTTCATCCCTCTCAAACTCGCTGGTTGTCAGTACATGCAGCAGTAAAAAGAGTTCTGGAGCAATTTTCTGCCCTGAAACTATTTTTCATAGACCAAGTATCTAAAAATGATCTTTTAGCTTCAGAAAATATATCACAAAAGCTGCAGGATCCAACTACATTTCTTTTTTTGCAATTTTTAGATTTTGCATTACCATTGTTTAATGATTTAAACAAAGCAATGCAAGCAGAGCGTCCAAAAATTCATGTTTTATATGCAAATATATGTCAAACATTAAAAACGCTCTTCGACTGTTTTTTAAAAAGAAATTATTTGACTGTCACTCCTATTGAAAATGTGGATTTCAAAGATCCACGAAATTTTATGAACATCGATAATGTGTATTATGGTGCTGCTGCAACTAATACTTTACTTAGTGATATAGGTCTTAGTCCAGAACAAGTAAATTTTTTTAAACTTAGATGCTTAGATTTTTATATCGAAGCTTGTCAACAAATTATAACACGATTTCCATTAAAAAACAATCCTATTAAAGACTTGAGTGTATTTGAACCAATGAATGTTAAACGTGGTGAAACTGCGTCTGTAGTTCCTGTCTGTAGACTATTTCCCAATATTGTTGACAATAGAGATTTCCAACAACTTGATTCGGAATGGAGAATTCTACGAAATACTGACCAAATCAATACATTTCCTAATGACATAGAATTATTTTGGGACAACGTCAGTTTATTAAAAAGAGGCGATGAAACTCCAATGTTCCCTTTGATAACTAACTTAGTATTTACTATTTTATGTTTGCCTCATTCGTCCGCTAATGTAGAGCGCATATTCTCAGCTATTAATCTTATGAAAACTAAGCAAAGAAATAGGCTGTCTACTGAGTCAATCACGGGTCTATTACACACGCAAAGATACTTGAATGAAGCTAACTGTTACGATTTTGAAATTGATAAAAAAATGACTGCTGCTATGGCCAAAGAATATTGGTACGACCCTAAAAATCGCCATAATTAATTGTTAGATTTTGAACGTACATGTGTATATATAAAGTTGTAACGTGATTTATTATCCTTTATAACTTTAGTAAAGAAGTGTTAATTTTATATTATTAGTAAAGAAGTGTTAATTTTATATTAAACGCAGAAAAAATATTTTTTTATGTTATTATATTATATAAAAATATAATTTTGTAACAAAATGTAAGTTTTTAATAAAAAAAAATATTAAAGTATTGTCTTTTCTTTCATATACCGATTTTTTTACAAATCTACCGATTTAGAGTTACAACTTCTACCGATTTGGGGTTTTGAGGTTTGGCAACACTGTGGTGTAGTGTATAACGTGCAAGCAACGTTAACTACACGATAGGCTGACTTTATTAAAAATGATTAAATAGGGGATTCCACCATTTTTCAAAAATAATTTTGTCTGAAAGTATAAGTAAAACTAAGACTATTGGTGAAAATCCGGTGAAAAATTCCTATTAATCAGCGAGATATGGTCCCTCGAAGTTTGAAAATATAGATATGACACGCATATAAGTTTTTATATAAAACTGTTTTCTTCGTGGATCTAAAATGTTCTTCAAATGTATGCTATTTTTAAATTATATTTATAAAAAAACAAATTAATATTATAACACTGTACAAGTCTACATGCTTTATAATTGCAAGTGTATCAAAATTATTAAGTTTAATGCAAGAAATTTATATTCAAATAAAAACTGTTTGAGAATTGCAGTACTGGACTGGTAGCCACGTGTCCGCTATTTTAATTTGTCTTCCATTAGTAGTAGACTCCACCCCCTAACTCGGTATTCGTTATATATTTATAGGTGGTCTTTGAGTCGCCAATCAAAATATATACCGTGTGTCTGTCTTACGGCCGGTTGTACAATCACAGTACATAAGTGATAAACATGAGAAATCAGTTTTTTGAAATTTTCTGTTCGTCTAATTATTTTAAGCAAAAATGAGCCAAATAATAGTTTTAGGGCATAAAATTCTGCATCTAAATCAATAAACAGAATTACTTTTAGATTCTTTATAACGACAGAAATTAAATATGAAAATATCGAAAATTACGTTGAAAATATCGACAGCCATGGAATTGAACAAAAAATAAATAAATGTTTAAAGTTTCATCAAATTGTCAGAAAGGTCAAATAACTTAACTTACGTTGTGACAAATACAACGTGAAGCATTTATTTATTTATTTTTTGTTCAGTTCCATGGCTGTCGATAGTTTCAACTAGGTAATTATATTTATGGACTTAGATGTAGAATTTTATGCTCTATAACTTTTATTTGACGCGTTTTTGCTTAAAATAATTACGTGAGCAAGAAATTGTAAAAAACTGATTTCCCATGTTAATCTCGTATGTACACCTTTAAGACAGACACACGGTATATGGAATTCATATGAGTGACGAGCTGCTAAAATAATAAACCCCGTATTTCCGAAGTATTTCAATTATATCATTTTATTTGTTTATTAATATTGATTATTAAGCATCTACTTTCACTATTTTTTTACTAATTTCTCTTAATTCGATTGAGCTGTAATCCCCTATTCAAAATATTTTATTATTTTTATTCTTTCGCTTTTTCTTTTCTTTCGTAAATTTGGGAGGTCATTGCCCAAATGACCTAATGGAGGAACCGCCACTGCTAGAATCGATTGAAGATTATCCAAAATTGTGGGACAAGAACGAAGGAAAACATCAAAATGATTGTTTTCCTTCGTGGCTAGGCAGATAAAATTCTAAATCACCCTCATAGCAATCGAACTGAAATGAAATATTCCTTTGGATATAAATTTCTCTTTGATATCTCACATACATTCGTTTCAATAAATCGAACAAAATGGTCATCAGATAGATGAAATATTGACCGATGGCACCTATTAGTCCAACTCATAAATTAACCTGCCGCCAAAAAGATTATGGAAATATAATTGAAGTGAGCAAAGTCCACTTCATAACCCAATCTCATCCAGCAACCTAGTCGATTAATGTGAAATTTTACCATCTGCAATGCCGATGCCTGGCGATCAGAGATAAACTTTGGTTGATTGATATTTGACGTATCCGAAGGGAGAGTTCAGTAGTCGTTGCCCGGCAACGTCGCTGGGACAAATGAGAAATAAAATATCCGGTCCGGCGAAATATTAAATGATAGTAGTAAAACAAAAGGAGGACAAGTGCAACGCTGGCTGGCGCTAATAAAACGTTCAAACCCCCGATCGTAAAATCACAGAGAAGAAAGACCGCAGATGAAATATCTAATGTAGCAATAATGGTAAAGGCGTGATAAATTTTATGCCTCTTCGCAGGTATTGAAACTTTTATAGACATACGTGAAGCCGTTCACGATCTGGAAGGTTTTGGAAGCTTTGAATCAATAACGTCACACTTACTTTGCTACAATTACTTTAAAAATACGAGTATTTCTACGAAGAGAAATAGTTAAATACTTAGAAATTGCGTAGTACTATACAAGTGTAAAATGTAACTAATATACACTACCGGTCGAAAGAACGGTATAGGAAACATGCTACAAATCACATACAGTAAAATTATTAAGAGATGTCCGATTAAGATTATCTGTGAATTATATGAATTAAGATTTGTTCTGTCAAATTCAGTAGTGTCGTTTAGCTAGTTTTTATGAGGTACATAAAGTACTACTCTTTTTTACCTTCCGTCACCTTTAGGTAAGGAAGGTGAAAGTATCGTCTTTGGTCAAAAAAATCGACGATGAGTTTTTAATGAATAAGCACGTTTTAGGTTCCCTAGAATGCGATTTTACAATTTTTACGATGATGTCTGTATATATGTATGTATGTATGGATGTATGTATGTATGTATGTATGCATGTGTGTGTGACGATTTTTTCGGATCGCATAACATCAATACCACCTTTCCAAAAATTATAATTTTTGCGTATTTCTTTTCTTTACATCTATATGAAGAGCTGATTAGATTTTGGTTACAATTGGTCGACCGGAAGTACCCTAATTTGAGATTTTAATAGTTTTTCTTGAAAAAACGGTGTTAAATATCATTTTTTCACATTTAATGTTATAATAAATATTAAAGAATATTTTAATCTCTATAAGATTTGATTACATTTTATACTTCATATTCAATGGATATAGAGTAATAAATTTATAAAGAAATTAAATTTCATAAATCAGCAAGCTGTGCTATAACCATGGAAACATATACTATATTAAATTCTGATTGACAAATGTCAGTATCAAGTGCATTTGACAGTATGTGTTATAATTTTACTGCAAATATATAATCTCTTACAAAAACTTTCTGTATGGAATTTGAACAAAAAACAGAACTGAAGGTAATGTACTGGAAATATGGAATCTTTTACAAGAAAATCTCTGTGTGGAATTTTTACAATACACAAATCTGACCACGATGTGACGGAAGGTAATGTGCTGGCCACATCAGATTTTTTTATTATTATACAAATATAAGTCAACTGGTAATTTTATAGCAAATGTAAAACCAAATATGTGAAAAATAAGATACTGACTCAGTGTCAGTGTTAGTGACAATGTCTGAAAGTAACATTATTCGTACGGCTATGAATCAAGGTAATCTGAATTAATAAATAAACTTATGTTACAGCGAAAGTACTGTCAACAACGAGCATCATTTTAAAATGGAATGTCCCCACTTAGTCGAAACAATACGAATTTTTGAAAGACTTTATTAATTCGTTCATGATACAGATGACCTTGATGGGACATCTTACAAAAATTTTACTATACCTATTGAAATTTTGCTAAATACTGTCCATAGAATGTGTGTGTATGGTATCAGGGCTGGGATCCCAAAACTACGCTATGATAGCGTAGCGACAAATAATACGTCGTTTCCTTAACAACTGTCGAAAGGGAAAGGAATGTGAAACGTAAGGGGTATTTTTCGCTACGCTATCATAGCGTAGTCTTGGGATCCCACCCCAGAACGGTTACTCAAATACACTAAGATACAAACTAATGAAACGTAGTCCTCATCTTAACATTAATAAAAAGAATTGATTACCTACTTTCTGGCAACAATTGGACATCTGTCAGTAGGAAAGTCATATCCCGGTTAACGCTGCTAATAGCTGAAGATGTCCAGTGGAAAATAAATGTATTATAAATAAGTTCAATCCTTGTCCCACTTAGGTTATAGCCCCAAAAACCCGAATATAGGTATCCATTTTCTTCAAAATGTTAAAAAAAAAATGGAATTTCAATTTTGATAATATTGAAATACATCTCACCCAAAGCGGTGATTCCAAAATTTCAAACATCTGGTCTGCGTTATACAATAATAATTTAATCATTCGCCATTCTATTTTTTAATAATACAACATACGATTGTTTTTATACAGATGAATTTCACGTACTTTTCAAATTTGAAAAAATCCTGCAACGAATAGGTACCCGGGAGATGACGCCTGGTAAACGCCCGAACGGTAAGATCATAATTACCGAAATATGTATAAAAAGCAGATTGGCACAATGAGCAATACGTACACTGAGAAAAAGATATAATTACGTGAACTGTAAATTTATTTGTTACAAATAAATCCTAAGCTTGAATAGATCCAAATATATCTACAATTTAAGCAATGTAATAATTTATTTGAAGCATTTATTTGTCTCAAATAAATATATATTGAGATCAATTATATCTTCTATATCATGAGAACTATGCATTTATTTAAGTTAAAAATTATTTTAATTGCACTAAATTTATTTCATTATTATTGGATATATAATAATTTATTTGAACCAAATTTAAATACCTACCTCTCATAACCTGTTCACTCTAAATAGATTAAAATTGAAGGAAAATAATTAAATAAAGACTAGTACATTTAATTTATTCCTACACCATATTTTGATTAACACACAAATTTCATCCTTATGTATATTAATGTACATATAATAAAAAAATATAAATACACAATCTGTACAGGTACCGATGCATGTGCCTTGGTATAAAAGATACACTGAATGCAAAGCAAATATCCAAAACTCGACTCAAGTAGTATATTTTTCATTGTTTCGTCACCCATATTCACTACTTTTTAGCACATGAATGAAAAACAAATCGCCAGAAATGAACACTATCACAAATGAGCACCACCATAAACAAGTTGCAACGTACAACAAATGAACAAGTCCATACAAGTCACTTCACTTAAAATCGTCATTTGACAAATGACAAATACAACATTGTTCACTCAATGGAAATATCATTTTGCCACAAATAATATTTATTTGTGACAAATAAATATAGATTCATACAATAAAAACTATTTTTCATTGTAATTAATATAAAGTTTACACAAATATATTATGAATTTAATTCTAAACAATTACATATTTGTAAGAAACAAATAAATATTTCAGAAAATTATAAATTTATTTATTAAAAATCTCAGTTTTAAATGCTAAACATAAATATATTAGTTTATTTGAGAAAATTAAATTAAATTTAAATGAAATAAATGACGGCCAAATAAATAATATAACTGAATGAATAAAATACATTTCATATTAAAGATTAAATTGTATTTGTTGCAAGGTTGCAATAATTGAATGAATGATGTACCCCTTAATTATGAATATTTATTTGCAAAAAATTAGTCATTTTTCTCAGTGTATTAATTTGCGGTTTGAAAATTTATAATCAGTAGCTAAAATGTTTATCAGAGCATAAAATGTATATTATGTTATTAGGAGAAGAAAGCGGTCATTTTGTGTTGAACCCAGCTATTGTGGCCGAGGCGCTAGCCTAGGCCTGGCAAGCAGAGTAAAACAAAAAGGGCGTTCTACTCCGAATGACATATACAATTTTTTCTTCAAGTGTTTTAAATAATTTTTTGGTATGTTTTTGGATTTTTTTTTATTTGTAGAATTTCAGCCAAAGCTGGCTGTGTACACTACAAAACACAAACGATGCAATTGTCAAATAACAATTTTCAATATAATCTGTGTTGCTGTGGCGACTGCCGCCGCCAGCGGTGAACTAAGAAGCTAACATTTTTTACTAGTACAACAATAACAACATTTTTGTACTAGTAAGACAATGAATATCTTCCATAGCGTGTGTACAGTAGTATAATATGCCTATTATAATACGCTTGAAGAAATAATATATTAAGTATTAAGAACGGTAAGGACAGTTTACCGATCGAAGACAATGTTTGGGGACTGAGCGAAGCGAAGGTCCCAATTTTGTCTGAGATCGGTAATTTCTTATCGTTCGTGATGCTTATACAATTTTTTGCACGATCGACGCACAAAATTTAAAAGAAAAATAAAATTATTTTGACATATTAAAAAAAATTATTTGTCATTTTTGAAGTAAGCTTTGATTTTTGTTTTTATTTATTTACCGTCTCGCCTCCTGAACGGTAAGTAATTTGTAAATAAGACCTACTGTCTTGGAAACACTATCGGTAAATATAAAGAATAACCCGATCGTGCAAAAAAGTATATTTTTGAAAAATTTATCCAATAATGGCTGTATGTATATAGACTTGTGGAAGAAGGGCGTCTATTACTATCCAGTCTGACTCAAGAAATAATAAAAAAATCCAAAGAGTTAAATTTTAAAAGTAAGTAGGTACAAAGAAATTTCGTCCGTGAATTTTTAAAACAACGTTTTTATTATTATATATAGATTCATATTGTTCACCAAATAAGTAATATGGTATCTTTATTTCAAAAACATAAATTGTGTGTTTAAAAACAGCGTACTAGAATTTAATTTATTTCAATTCCTCTCTTGTTGTCACGTTGACAGCTCTTCTACAAACCGGTCTTCTCTTCGCCCAACCGTAGTAATACATGTGGATCACACTCACACACCACAATCTGCACTTTGGTAGAAATTAAAATGTTCTCCAAGGCGTTTGCAACAGCAGTAAGAAATTGTCTGGAGCTGCTGGGACTTTCAGCGAAACAACGATTCCGGGAACGATATATGACGCAGAATATTCCCAGCAATTTTTTTATTCCCGCCATGAAATGGAATAATAAAATTTCGTTGGAGATAAAAATAAATATACATCCATTTGAAAGATTTATTCTGTTTTGCTAGACTTTTCATAACTTAAAAGACATAATTTTCTGACAAAAAATGGTGACTTTTTGTTGCACGGTCCAAAATGCTACACAAGAATTTCATATATTTTCGCTTTTTACTTCCTTGTACAAAGTAAAGGAAGTATTGTATTCGCGAAAAATTTCGGTTTCCAGATTTTAACGGAAATATCCATTTTGGCCATCCCTGAATCCATTCTGACTAATTTCGTCGTGACGTCTGTACGTACGTACGTACGTATCTCGCATAACTCAAAAACGGTAAGCCGTAGAAAGTTGAAATTTTGTATTTAGGACTTTTTTTTTGGTCATTACATAATTTCCAGAAAAGGTACTTTATTTGAAGCCTATAATAGATTTTAATGAAAAACTATATTAAAATATAATCCAAAACTTTTCAAATTTAGTATATAAGACTTTTATATCAATTGGAATAACATAGAAGAATTTGGTTAAAACAGGCTAACCGGAAGTGATATATTACCTGGTTTCATTTTGATTTTAGAAATAAATGCTTCAAATAAGAGTTTTAGAGAATTAAATTCTGCGTCTAGCACATCAAGTATTATTAAATTAGCCCTTTGTATAAGCGAGATATGTAAATTTAAAACTTATATATTTTTTGGTTTTTGTAATGAAGCTTGCTATGGATTAGAACAAAAAATAACAAAAAAATAAAAAAATAGATGTTAATGTCAAATTTCGTCAAATATGTGCAATTTTATAATTGAGTCTATACTTCATCTTCATATTGGTCTTGCGTACAAGGAAGTCGTGTGGTGTCCACATCAGATTTTTTTATTTGACAACTCTGTTGTTCGATAAATAAAACTAAGGCTCGGAATTTTCATCTCTGGTTAATCTGTCTGTTAACTTGGCAGTTAAAAAAAATCTAGTGTGGCCAACACAATACCTCCCGCCATTTACAGCCCGAGTCAATGCTAAACAAGAATTTCATATAATATTTTCGCTTTTTTTATTTGACAACTCTGTTGTTCGATAAATAAAACTAAGACACGGAATTTTCATCTCTGGTTAATCTGTCTGTTAACTTGTCAGTTAAAAAAAATCTGGTGTGGCCAACACAATACCTCCCGCCATTTACAGCCCGAGTCACGAAAAAGATTAAGTTAATCCTTATTTTTGGATTAGCGAATTTTACTCTAATTTTAACAGTTTATTAAAATATAGTCTAATCTAATCCAAGTAACTACCTTTTTTTAAACCCCTCAACTGGATTAAATCCCAATTACAGAGTGGGTTCACATTCACACACATCCATGCCTTAGAGGGATTCGAACCCAGAGACCCGAACGCACTCATGACTTATGAGGCGTTGCTCTAACCATTGAGCCACCGGAGCTATAATAAAATGAAGATTAAATTTTAAATACCGGGATAGAATAGAATTCACTAATCCAAAAATGAGGTTTAGCTTAAACTTTTATGTGAATCGTTAATTTTTATTAATCTCAATACATACCTACATATTTTCTTATACTGGAAACTATTGCATTCCTTTTCTATTGTTCTATTTACTTTTTTCTTTTTAAAACGTTACTAATATTATTTTGTAATGATTAGTTCTTTGATAGTGAGATTTATCTGTCAGTTACATACATTTGAATAACTGCGTTTTGTTTGTTTAAGGCGTAAGCCCCGGGATTTAAATTATAGATAATTTTATAATTTTATTCATAAAATATATAGCAAAAGTATTATTGCAGATCTGTAGAAAAATTAATAATCTTTAATTTTTATAATAACATTAATCTCGAAAAAATAACATTTAAAGGTATTTTTCGAAGAAAAACTATTTTGAGCTTCCAGTAAAGTGCCATTTCCGGTTATGCGATTTACACTAAAATCTAATGGGCTGTTTCCATATTAGGAAAAGGTCGAAATACAAATTTTCAAAATTTTCTGAATGATAGTATTTGAGTAAGAATGGAGGATCCACACATACATACACACACGCACGCACGCGCACGCCCACACACACACACACCCATCATCGTGAAAATTTTAAAATTGGATTCTAGGGATCTTAAAACGTGCTCATTTACCAAATTCTCGCTATGCGATTTTTAGCACGATCCCTATGCCTCCCTTACCAAGGGTAGCGGGAGGTAAAAATCTAGCATTGATATAGTGTGTTCAATAAAATTCCTAACTCGGAGTAGGCTATGAACAGAGAAACGTATGTCTGATCATTATTCAATTCAAAAATCAAGATGTCAAAATTGATCTTGATATGCAATTTCAAGGAGAAAAAACAATAAAGAAGTATACAGTATATTAACATTCGCAGTTTTCTAATTTGTTTCCATTTCGAAAATAAGATTCAAGAAAAATTTTGTTTTCTTTAGATAACATTTTTAACAATATCTCGTGCCAAATTGACATTTAATTAAATATTTTTAAATTGACATACGTTTGTTCATAGCTTACTCCGAGTTAGGAATTTTATTTGAACACATTGTACTTGTTGTATTAAGTATCCGAATTTCGCCACTTTATCTTTTATTTGATTGAAGGTGTTGTGTTCTCATGGAGGTGTAAGCAGACACTCTGTGCATCGTTCCACTAATTATGCGGATACGTTTAAGCGGTTAAGTTGCATAATTACACCTTGCAGTACAAACAATGGACGCCCTCACACCGTGTTCTGCTGTATTGTTCACGGTTATGTAGAGTAGACAACACTTGAAGAAGTGTGTACATGAAATGGAGACTGTACAGGAATGAAGCTACGGGGGATAGTTAAATAAACCGAGCCGTAGGGAGAACGTATATTTAATTCGACAAAATTCATGATCTACGAGTCTGTAGGTTCAGTACCTATATGATTTTTCAACATAAATTTCATTATAATAAATCTGCGTAGGCTTTCACAGTCTGAGTCATAAGAAATATTCGTTTTCCGGGAATGGACTGTGTCATATTTTGAGTCAGAGCTCAACGTTTCGCCCGCAGTCGTATGGGGCATCTTCAGGAGCAAGGGGGATAGTACTGTCTAAAACAAGGTTACCCGACGTGTCAACCACGCTAGAGGCCGAATTTAAGCAACAAGAGAGGGAGGCTCAGTTTACAAGGTTACCCGACGTGTAAACCACGCTAGAGGCCAAATAAACCAACCTTTGGTTTATTTGGCCTCTAGCGTGGTTTATGTTATGTTTTTATTTATATTGGATTCTCTAGTTTCAAAATGACTGAAAATGTATTCTATATTTATATACTTATGTTTGTAACAATATTTTTTACATGTATTTTCTATTTGCATATCTATAAAAAAGTTATTTGTATATTAAGAGCGCAAAATGGGACATTGTCGATTGAGAGGTTGTTGCCGCGCGACGCAGGAGCGAGGCATTCTCTCGAAATCGACAATGTCTATTTGCGCTCGAAACACACACAAGATTTTTTCTACAGTCGCCACAATGGGGTCCTCCACCATAACAAAAATTTATTTTTTATTTATTATTAATTATCGGTATTTTCCATTCTTCTTGAGCTATTGTTTCAATCTAATCTAAGCGTTTTATACTTTCATTTTTGTAAATGAATGCCCTATATTATTTTCACAGCAGTGCGGCATTTTGTTTGGTTATGTAAGTGGGTAATGTGTAACTACAATGTCATTAATTCCTGACTAAACGTTTCCATTAAGTATGTAGTCAAGTAACATTTCTCAACATTTCTCAAGTTGTATAGTTAGAAATTTGAGGAGCGAGCGTTTTTTCTACTTTGTCGCTCTAGAGCGTTGACAAAAGAGAGCGCAAATGGCTACTTTGTATATAGACTGTAGAAAAAAAATATTTATTTGGATTTTTCTACATTTTACATTATGTAATTTTGTTATATAATATTATTAGTTATTATTTTGTTGTTTACTTGTTTTAAAGAAGGGGAGATGTTATATTTGTAATAGTAAAATTTATTATTAAATTTATGGGCAGTTGGCAACAACTCCGGAACTGATAATTTGTACAAAACAGAGTCGTTGTCTCCGGCCATTATTATTATTATGATTGTTGTGGTTTCGGCTGTTGCGTGTGTTACATTTACTTATAGTTGAATATTAAAATTTATATCTACAATGTGTATCATTTTGACAACCCATCCAATATAAATAAAAACATAACATAAACCACACTAGAGGCCAAATAAACCAAGGGTTGGTTTATTTGGCCTCTAGCGTGGTTTACACGTCGGGTAACCTTGCAAACTGAGTCTCCCCCTCTTGTTGCTTAAACTCGGCCTCTAGCTTGGTTGACACGTCGGGTAACCTTGTTTAAGACAGTACTATCCCCCTTGCTCCTGAAGATGCCCCATATGACTGCGGGCGATACGTTGAGCTCTGACTCAAAATATGACACAGTCCATTCCCGGAAAACGAATATTTCTTATAATAAATCTGATAAACAGGTTCGACGACAGAACGGTTCTGCTGTCGATTTTTAGAGAAAATTTTTGTACGTTGTATAACTGAATGTAAAGAATGTTATATGGTTGGAAGCTGTTTCGGCCTTCTTCGAGGAATGCTTTTGATTAATTAAAAAATCTAGTGTGGCCAACACAATACCTCTTGCCATTTACAGACACAAAAAAGATTAAGTTAATCCTTATTTTTGCATTAGCGAATTTGACTCTAATTTTAATAGTTTATTTTTTAAAATATAGTCTAATCTAATCCAAGTAACTACCTTTTTTTTAAACTCCTCAACAGGATTAAATCCCAATTACAAAGTGGGTTCACATTCACACACATCCATGCCTTAGTGGGATTCGAACCCAGAGCCCCGGGGCGGTGCTCTAACCATTGAGCCACCGGAGCTATAATAATTTTTGTGAATCGATAATTTTTATTAATCTAAATACATATCTACATATTTATTTATGGTTTTTACTTTTTTCAGTTTAAAACGTTACTAATATTATTTTGAAATGATTAGTTCTTTGATAGTGACATTTATCTGTCAGTTACATACATTTGAATAACTGCGTTTTGTTTATTTAAAGCGTAGGCTCTGCGATTTAAATTATAGATATTTTTATAAATTTATTTCTTGTGGCCGTGCGCCTGAGTATCAGGTAGCGAATCTGGGGAACCGGGTTCGATCCCGACCGACGCTAATTCTTGCCAATTTTAAATGGCACAAAATTGACTCCTGTAGTGCATTCTCCACGCCAGCAATGAGTGTCCGTAAGGTGATGCCTGGTAAACGCCCGCACGGTGCAAATATGTCATCTTTCCCGATATCTGTGTACAAGCAGATTGGTACACCCAGCAATGGATAATAAGCCGTGATGATATATTTATTTATTTATCTATAAATTTATCCATAAAATACATAGAAAAAGTATTAATGTAAATCTATATTCTATCTTTAATTTTTATAATAACATTTAAAAGTATTTTTCGAAGAAAAACTATTTTGAACTTCTAGTAAAGTGCCATTTCCGGTTTTCCGATTTTCACCAAAATCTAATGGGCTCTTTCCATTACAGAAAAAGTTCGAAATACAAGGTTTCACAATTTTCTGAATGATAGTATTTGAGTTAGAGTGGAGGATCCACACACACATACACACAGACATCATCGTGAAAATGTTAAAATTGGATTCTAGGGACCTTAAAACATGGTCATTTACCAAAATCTCGATATTCGATTTTTAGCACGATCCCTATACCTCCCTTACCCAGGGTAGAGGGAGGTAAAAATAACGAGGCTTTCTGATACAAGCATTCGTCGAATCATCCACGATCATTTAGGCATAAATAAAGTTAGTGCAAGGTGTGTCCCCAAACATCTTTCAGCAGTTCAGCGCCAACGTCGTGTTGAATGTGCTCAAAACTTTTTGAAGCTATGTGATGTAAACCCAACGGAGGTGTCGAAGACAATTGTCACAGGAGATGAAACTATGGTTCTCTACTATGATTCTTTATCCAAAAAGGAGTCTGTGGAATGAAAGCGAAAATGAGAAATACCGCCAAGAAAGTTCAGGGTCTGCCAGTCGACAAAAAAGGTGATGGATACAATCTTTTGGGATTGGAAGGCATTCTTTTATAGACTTTAAAGAACGTAACATGACAGTCAATGGGGCATATTATGCAGCACTTCTGCATTGCTGTAAAATATTCGGTAGATAAGACGTGGTAAACTAACCAGAGGCTTGCGTTTGCTGCATGACAATGCAGCCGTGCACACTGCTGCAACTGCGCAAGCTGCAATTTGAAACTGCGGTTTTGAACAAATTGATCATCCTCCTTATAGTCCAGATATGGCCCCCAGTGACTACTATCTGTTTGGAAATTTGAAAAATGACCCTCGAGGGCGCCGTTTCAGTGACGACAAAGCAGTGAAGGCGTATTCAGACTCGTGAAATCACCAGCTTGAAACTACAAATTCAATCCTGTGCAATGCCTTTGTGCAACGCCTTTGCGCAACGCGTTCACAGTACCGAAATCACAACTTTACAATTTTCGATATCGAGTGTAGCGCGTTCTATTGAGGCTTTTTAGAATTCTACATATAAACTGTCAAATATACATCAAATTTTTAAATGACGCTTGTCAGTACTTGTTGTGCGTGATTTTTCGTGAAACAGAAGGACCAAATTAGAATTGGATATAATTAATTAAATAAATAAATAAGGAACAGGATGAATAAATTTAACATTTTATTGTACAAATATGTATGTATTATAAGTTTTTTTTTGTGCAAATATGTATTACATAAGTTTTGTTTTGTTTTTTAATACACATACATTATATATGCATAATAAATAAATTTATACAATATAATGCTGCCATGAAACTTGTCCAAGTTCACTATTTTTTTTCTACGTTGTAGATTTAACAAATGTTTGCTCCATAGATATGCAGCACACAATATTCTGTGCCTCATTATAACCGCAACAAATTCATTATTCATTTTATTTCCGACTCTGAAACTAAGGTTATTTGCGGAACTGTCATCAAGACTACAACTGTGTTGTGATTGGTGCAATCAGTGACCAAAGCGTTGCACAAGATTGAAATGTTTAGCGTTTGCATACTTTTCGTTTGAAACAGATTCGTTGCACGAAACCACTGCTCACGCATTTCTATTGGTCGAACGACTACACAAGATTGAATTTCTAGTTTCAAGCTTGTGATTTCGGAAGTCTGAATGAACCTTGAAGGCTGCAGTTTGGACACATTTTGAAGACAAACCAAAGGAATATTTTTTTAGGGGTATTGAATTGTTACTGAAATGTTGTAATAAGTGCATTGATGTCAGAGGGGATTATATTGAAAAATAATATTTAGTTGTAAGTCTACAGCGTCTCTTTCATAGTCAGGCCGGAAAGTTTTGGCGCTGCCGTCGTAGATAAGGAAATAGTATTAAATACTGGATTTAAAAAAAATCTAATAACTTTTTTAAAACTTTGATGGTCCTCAACATACATTTTTAAGGTCTAGTACCCTTGTTACTACGGTGGAGAACCCCATTAGGTACTATTAGATTTATATACTTCAATTAGATTTGTGATAAAACGTTACAAGTACTGATAGTTAGACATAAATCCAGAACTTATATAATAATCTGTTGTGGAAATAGCACTTAATGTTTCAAAAATAAAGTTAATCTGCGAAGAAATTGTCCTTTAAAGCTATAATGAAAACTTGAAACAACACATTATTTTATGGTCATTCTTTTAAAGTAATGTTCCTTATATAACTTTCTTGTAATTACCTATAAATTGTACTGTTTGCAGTTAAAGTATATATCACACTTTATAGCCCATGCATCAAACATTACGTCGTAAATAAATTTTATTATGACGAATAAAGGATATTATCATTGTCTCATAGTTACATTATTGCCACATAAATAATTTGCAGGATTCGTCATACCGTGATATTCTTTCTACATCATCAGTTTGTAAAAAATTCAGACGCAGAAAACAATATCAGGCATTGATAGTTTTATAAAACAGTATTCTATCTGATGGTACTTTTGTTGATCAAGTACCTACCAAAATTGTAAAACCTGTTTGACACCGTCATAAATTGTTACAATGGTCATTTTTACTACCAGAAATGTCAAAGAGTATCATTGAAAATTGATACATTGAAACAAATGATTTATTTTCCATGAAAATTTTAAGAAGAAAAACGCTGTCATCTGTCACAGTCGATGGTAAAATTTAAATGAAATATTTATAAAATGAGCTCAATTTGAAGGAATTTAAATTCAAAATCATAAGACTAATGGCCGGTTGCACCAATAATTTAATTGAAAATTAAACAAAAATTAATACTTGTATAATACATTAGCCACACGGGCTATGATTCGTAATCTAAATGATAAAAGTGATCATGATTAAGAAGAATAATGTTTTTACGTTTCCTATTCGTTATCCCCATTTTCTCATTTTGTGATCACTAGACAACCTTCCCCCTTTCCTTCAGAATCAACCTTTTTGAGTGATTCGCATGGATTCAGTTCAGAACAAATTAAAAATATACTATTACGAGCGTAAAAATTTACGAATATGGGGTTTGTGGCATCAAGGGAAATAAGATTGTTCTACAAAAACGTGCAATGAGCCACATAAAGATTTGTTTGAAATAAACATACTTCATATTCCTTACCAAGAACATTATTTTTACTTCAATATAATCCATTTTTAATTCTGACTATAACACTAGACTCTTGATTATTTATAAAATAAAGTAGGATAGTTTGCATTAGTCTGCATATGACATTGACATTTGACACTAGATTGTGTTGTTTTTTTGCTACAATTTTTAAATCCTGTTTCAAAAGGATCACGATTAAATTAATCAGGATTCACAAAATCATAATCATAACCCGAAGGAACACGGCTATTGTAAACGTATATGAACGTTGATTTTAATTTAATTTTTGTTAACACCAGAAGGTAAAATAAACATATGTCCCTAGAAACAACGTCCTAACAGCCTACTTACGATATCGGGAGAGGAAAATAGTTGTTTATGCTACAAGGGATATAGGTACCATTTACCGATCGAGGCGAGGGCTGGCAAATAAGTTCGAGAGTAATCAAATGTACCTACAATTCGTGTTGGATTTTTTTTTCACTCCCAATGATTTATTTTTTACCTGTTCATTTTGACTGTCAGATATGTCAAGGAATACCATAGAATATTGATACATAAAAAAAGAATCTTAGTACTCCATGGAAAATTTAAGGAAAATGCAGTCATCTGTCCCATTTGACACGTCAATGGTAATTTTTAAATAGAGATATTTATGAAATGAGGACAATTTGATAGAAATTAAATTCAAAATTATAAAATTAAAAGAATGAGCAAAGACTAGCTGTAGGGAAGTAAGGACAATCCTTAATCCCGTCGCTAATACAAACCGATATCTTGGCAGTAAATAGTTATTTATGCTGCAAGGGTTGTAGATACAATTTACCAATCGAGGACGATTTTGCGCCCGAGCAATAGCGAGGGCTGGCAAATAAGTTCGAGAGTCGTCAGATATTCCTACATCTCGTGTTGCATATGAGCTTTTTTCCACTCCCGATGAGTTATTTTTTTACCTGTTCATTTTGACTGTCAGATATGTCAAGAAATAGTTTGTTCGTCCCGCTATGCTGCGTTTTACCGCAAAACGCGGCGGAAATTGTCGCTGCGTTTTGCGACTCACTGCCAATCGCCGCGGTAATAATTTAAGTTACTAAAAATTATTTTTCTGTTCGATCCGTTTGCGTTAAATTATTTTCGAAGATACTTCAGCTATTAATTATAAAGGATATTCAGTAAAAATATATTATTCCATTTTCCATTATTTTAATTATTTACTATTGTTATCATTTAAATTTACCTTATTACAAATCATAATTCATATGACACTGACATTTATATATTTTATAAATGTATTTCAATTTCTAAAACTGAAACATTACATAGCATACTTATTGAAAAAATAACAATTTTTTCCTAGTATTCTTTGTCAAACACTGTCATACTGGAACTTCATATGTAGACGCGAACATTACCGCCGATTATTTTTATACCACCGAGTCATGAGTCACTGTAAAAATTATCACCGCCAGCTGCTGCGGCGTTTTAGCGCAAGTTACTAGAAAAACGGAACGAACAGAATCTAGTGACTTTACAGTGAACCGCGAATCGAAAAGAACAGCAAATTTCACCGCCGCGGTTTGGGGTAGACGCAGGGTAGCGGAACGAACAAACCTACTGTAGAATATTGATACATTATAATCTTAGTATTCCATGGAAAAATTAAGAAGAAAAACGCTGGCATCTGTCACATTTGACACGTCAATTAAATAAATTCAATTCAAAATTATGAAATTAAAAGAATGAGCAAATATTTAACACAAGTTTAAAATAACTAACAGTTAGTATTTCACAAAGAGGGAGGTAAGTTCAGCTGTAGGGAAGTAAGAACAATCCTTATCCTTACATTCCGTCGCGAATAGAAACCGATACGTAGACAGTAAAATAAACATACATCCCTACAAACAATGTCCTAATAGCCTATTTACGATATCGGGAGTGGAAAAAATTATTTATTACCAATTTGTTACATATAACTTCAAATGTTATGACAAATATGATGTTCTATTCCTGGACAAATTTCATTATAAATTATTTATGATAGATTTGTTTGACTATTTTTACGTTTTGTTAATCGTATATAGATAAACACAAATTTATAATGTACCTACATTTACATATATGTCTTCTTATTATTATATTTTATTCATTTTAAATATAATCTAAAGAATGCACTGTCAGTAAAATGAAATTAATAGACCTTTTAAATGTAAAGAGATAGAAGATATGCGCAGTGGGGATCTGCGCATAGTAAGAACAGCTGAGATCTACGGCGTTTGTTTCTAAAAAATTTAAACGAAAATGTGAGAAAAATCTTTGGTAACTTTAAAAAACTTCTCAAAAGAAGTTACAAAAGCTTTTATTTAAGCTAAAATGTCTAATGGTGCAAATTTTCACCGAGAATACAAGTATTTTAATGACTACAATATTTACGACGTTTCGTTTGACATCCCAACTGGCAATTGTTGCGCCTATTTACTTACTAATTGCAGCGATAGAAAGAGATAGCCGTTAAATTGAAAAGGTCTATTACCTCATTTTCTGACGTCAAAAATTAGATAAATCTGCCCATGCAAATTTCATCTTCTGCGCAACTATATTTTTAGCACCCACTATACGTTCCGAGTAAAGTGTTTGAAGGAAAGAGTATAAAACTCGGTATTACGGCGACGGGTACAAATTGACGAGTACGAAAATAATAACGCTTAAAATATGAAATATTCGCGACAATTTGGTGGATAAATGAAAGCGTCCGAGACGGGCATTCGTCAACGACATCTCGTTGCTTGATGTGCTTCAAGGTGATTCCACCAGGCGTCTTATCGCGGAACATGCAGTTGAATATGTTAGAGGAGGATTTATACAGTGCGCTAGATTCGGATGACGTTCTACAAATCAAAATTTTCGTGGACTGTTTTAAAGGAATACTTAACGTAAGTAACAAAAGTTTTGAATTTCATTACCAAATAAGGTCTAATCCAGGTGTTATTGGACATAATGGCTACTACCACAAGCCTTGTTTTAACTAAAACGCGGTTTGAAGAAATGTCAATTCATATTTCAATATTTAATTACACCCGTATGTTTAAAAAAAAATTTTTTTAATCCATATCATGTGCAAAAAGATCAATGTTTTCAGCAGACTTCGATTTTGGGAATGGCTCAGAATGTCATTAATGAGATTGAATTTACTTGGGAAGGTGTATTTATTATACACAATACACATTTCAACAGACGAAAATGCTGTAAAAATTTTCATTAAAAAATGTTTGGGTGGGAACAATAAATGGACGATTAATTATTGGTACTCATGTACCTCGTTTAAATGGACAAAAGTTTGTACTTACATTTTTTGAATAACGTATTTAAACTTTATGATTTGTCGACGATAAATAATCATCTCATAACCTAGTAACTATGCTTTTGCTCTTCCTTGATACCTCGTACCCCTCGTTCCTCCTTGTCACCCTCTATTCACAGGTGATTAAAAGCCTGGTTTAATACACAACTTTATAATTTTGTATCCAAAATTTAAATTTCTTTATTTTAAAAATTGTACTATTACGAATTAATTAATAATAAATGTTATTTACGTTGATTCGTTTATTAATTACTGTAACTGCAAGTGTAACCGATAAACGACAATTTTTGAGCTCTTTGTATCCCACTTTCCCACTTGAATACGGCAGCAGCCATTTGTTCTCCATGGGCGGGTAACGAAATATGCAGCAAATCTTTAAAGAATTTTAACTCAAAATCTAAAAGACTTAGAAAAAAAAGTTATTAAGAAATATTGTTCCTCTCGTCGAGTTACATTCCTGGTTAAATTTAATGCACTTATTTCATTTACACCCTGTATATAAATATAAAACTTTCAGGGAAATTCTAAAATAAAAACCATATTTTGGCATTTGCGTATATACCTTTATTTAAGTATAAAAAAATAACAAAAATATATCTCTCCCATGACAAAAATAAAAAGGAACTTTGGTATTTAAAATATTTAAACTTTATATAAGGGGGGGAGGATCTTGCTTTTGACGAAAACATATCTAGAACATTTTCATTGGAAATGATTATTTCCTGATATATATTTATAAGTGATATGCTAGCATCTTGCTTAGACCACTTATAATTTTTGTAGTTTACTTTACATTTCGGAGGGGGTCTGAACCCCCAGACCCTCCCCCCTTGGATACGGCCTTGCAAAATAAATATAATCAAAAATATAATTACTAATTATGATATTTTTAGAAGTGGTTTATATAATTTTTGGGTATTTTTCGCTCATTTTTCTTGTTTTGATTACCTGACATATGTCACCAAAACAAAAGTTACAGAGATTATCCCCGGGAATATTCTCTAGAGCTTTATTCTCAGTATAATAATGACAGGATTCGTTAATACGCAGACACGTGACAAAAAATTAAACATTTTATTGGTTTTAAGAAATTTCAAAAAATAATCAATAGTTATACAAGAACTTCGAAAATAATCGAAGATACAGTTGATTTTCGAAGCTCGAGTTGTATATGTTAAGACTATACAACGAATCAAATAACTATATTTTTACGAAATATCAAAAATATTATTTTTTCATTTATATCTATCGATTCATTTGTTTGTGAACCGAAATACCACTAGTTGTGTTTCGCGAAACACAACTTAGCAACACAAATAACTAAAAAACAGCTACCTGATTGGTCTATTTTTCGATGAGTTGTATAGTCAAAATATGAGTAGTAGCGCGAATACAAACACCGTCGTAATATCATTGCGGGCGATACAATGGTCGTAGATATTTAAACATGATGGGGCATGACAGGAAGGAGCTGCATCGTTGCATCCACCGCCTCAACGGCATTCCACGACGAGATCGGAAGTTAACATTATAACGAAACATCCAGGGAGCCGGATTACCTAAGCTATATTTACTTTGCTGGAAGCTTATGCAAATTATAGTAATCACATAAGTCGAAACTTTACCGCAGTGTGTGTAGTCAGGGGATCTCTTTATAATGTAAAGTAAAATCTGTGATGTTGCAGAACCACCGGAGTCTAATCCCATTTTAATACCGTCTTAATCTGATAAGAATAATTATGAGATCTGTAAGTGGAAAAACTCGGAAAAATACTCATATTCAGCAACTTCAGATTTTCTTATTAGTGTGACAAGGCGAGCGCAATAACAGATAAATAACTTTTTATAAACTTTTCTAAATTATAGTTTCAATATTCATATTTTAACTCTGTTTATCAGTTTAAGTTATAAATGTCAAAATTCAGTTTAGACATTCTTATCATATTATGATAGTCACGACATTTATTTGTTGATCTTAAGTCTGGAAATTATTATATATATATATATATATATATATATATATATATATATATATATATATATATATATGTGCGTGACTTTAGAATGACCTCGCCTATGTACCCCATACCCCTAAGATAATCCTATCCTGGAGATAGCGTTTTTGTTTTAAGTCAGTCGGTATTATTAGCCATGGGATAAACATGGGAGAGTCGGTTCAGATACTCGTGAGAGTGAACATGTAAGAGTTGAAATTAATACGTGGCGTCGGAAAGACGTGTTTTGGTTTGGACATGTAGTGTCTTTTAGTTTTGGAGCGACGCTCGCCAGCTGGGTTACGGAATGTAACACTTGTTAGTTGTGTATGTTAGGCTTAGTATTAATTAATAATAATGTAACCGTGTAAATATAAAAGTCTTAGTTTTTAAACAACAAACTGTGTTCATGTCCGTAGTGTTCATCAGTGTCAAGTGTAAAGTTAAAGTGTAAAGTGTCTGTGTGTTCTTCCTTCTCACAAGCCGTGGACGCCAGCCATCAAAGCGTCCACCAGTCAGTAAGTGTATCATCGTTGGGAACCAATCAGCAGTATTATCGTCCAGCATTAGAGACCCCCTCGTGTTACAGTGGCGCAGTCGGTAGAATTGCAGTCAGCTTCAAAGACCCCCCTCTTGTTACATTAGTTTGTAAAATATTCTAATAAGTTTTTATAAATTCATAAGGAAGGATATAGAAATAGTTATTTGTATCTATACCTAGGCACTAAAGTATAATTTTTATATTACGAATATGGAATTTATTCTAAGAGACGTCAGCCAAGGAGAATAAACCATATGAGTAATAAAAAAATACTTAAGTGCTAAGGTATACATTATATTTTTTCTGAAATCGACACAATATTACTCTGAGAAGTTAGCCAAAATCGAGGCCAAAATAGTAGCTAAAGTAAAACTTTACAGACTCTTATGTCAAAATTTAACTTTACGTACTCACCTGACATTCAAGTTTGACAGGTGAGTACGTAATAGTTCTCGATTTCGAAATGTCACTTTTGCATTCAAGAATGCAACGAGTATCAAACAACGTTTTTTCGAAAACTACGCTCCACAATTAATAAAAATGTAAAGAGAAAATTTTCAGGGTTAGGTTTAATTAATGTCCCCGTGACAGCAATGTCATGTATATAAGCTGGGTTATTACGAATAATTGCTCAATTGAGACATTAAATATAAATAGAATTATTTTTCGTGAGGTGACGCCTGGTAAACGCCCGCACGGTACAAATATGTCATCATTATTACCGAAATCTGTGTACCAAGCAGATTGGCACACCCAGCAATGGGTAATACGCCGTGATGATATATTTATTTATTTTTTCTATGCCCGGTTTTATAAACATCGATTTTATACAACAAAAAATGTAAATAAAAATAATTTATTCATACAGATCGATAAATTAGACTATGCTTGTTTGATTTAAACAAAAAACGAACATTTTTTTGCATGGCCTCCTTATCAATTAATTTAGGCTGGTTTGATGCAGTTTTTAATTTTGAATATTTTATGTAAATTATCATTATATTTTCTATGGCCCATAAAAAGTAGATACACACGGTAGGTATTGTATAGTGAATATTTTTAAAACTCAAAAGATGGTGATATGTATGTAAATAATAATAGTTAAAGCTGCGTTATGTAGTAAAAAAGAGAACGATTTTCATAAAATCCATTCCTGGGTCTTAGGAAATCTTTAACAGACTTAAAGCAATTTGTGGTAAGAATACTAAGAGCTTTCTTTGTAGTTTCACTATTCGGGAGAGTTTAATCATTTTATGCCAAACCGCCGAATTAAAAAAAATAAAATAAATATAAGAGTGAACCGTTTAGGAACGAAGTAGAATATACCCCCTTGGGAAATAGTACTGCAAGATGCACCAAGAAAGGATATTTTGATATTAAAAATGTTTACGTTGTAAATAGAGCTATTCAAACAACAGTCGGATGAAATTCGGTGTATTCAGACGTTCTGGGTTCACTCATTCTTTATTTATACACTTTTGTGAATAATCTCCCTTAAAATCGGTTCTTTCAAACATATTTCCAGCATCTCTCTGGATTTCTTTGCCCGAATATATTGAAATGTTATACTTTTATCTCTTTCATACAACTAAACAGGTTATTTTTTACACAAAACATTTCCTTCAGGCTTCAGAATGTTGTAGCATCAAAAATAAGAAATTTTATTTTTTAGAAAATATTGTTATACGGATAAAAAGATAACTCAGATAATTATTAGTCATTAAAGTACGAATAAAAAATTAAAAATCTGGTGTGGCCAACACATTACCTCCCGCCATTTACCGCCCGAATCACAAAGAAGATTAAGCTAATCCTTATTTTTGAATTAGCGACTTTTACTCTAATTTTGGCAGTTTATTTCTTAAAATATAGTCTAATTTAATCCAAGCAACTACCTTTTTTGATAATAAAATGAAGATTAAATTTTAAATACCGGGATAAAATAGAATTCACTAATCCAAAAATGAGAATTAGCTTAAACTTTTTTGCGAATCGTTAATTTTTATTAATCTACCTACATAGTTACATATGCTGCAAACTGTATTGATTTCCTTTCCTATTGTTCTATTTACTTTTTTCTTTTTAAAACGTTACTATTATTAAATTGAAATGATTAGTTCTTTGACAGTGACATTTATCTGTCAGTTACAAACATTTGAATAACTGCGCAACCAAGGAGTTTGGTTTGTTTAAAGCGTAGGCTCCGGGATTTAAATTAAAGATAATTTTATAAATTTATCCAAAAAATATATAGAGAAAGTATTAAAGCAAATTTAATAATCTTTCATTTTTATAATAACATTAATATCGAAAAAATACCATTTAAAGGTATTTTTCGAAGAAAAACTATTTTGAGCTTCTAGTAAAGTGCCATTTCCGGTTATCCGATTTACACCAAAATCTAATGGGCTCTTTCCATTACAGAAGAAGTTCGAAATACAAGGTTTCAAAATTTTCTGAATGGTAGTATTTGAGTTAGAGTGGAGGATCCACACATACATACATACACACACACACACACACACACACACACACGCACACGCACACGCACTCACACACGCACACGCACACGCACACACACACACAGACATCATCGTGAAAATGTTAAAATTAGATTCTAGGGATCTTGAAACGTGCTCATTTACCAAAATCTCGATATGCGATTTTAGCACGATTCGTATACCTCCCATACCAAGGATAGCGGGAGGTAAAAATATCTGCCGGATATGGATCTTGAACTTATTTCAACAATGAGCTAACAGTTTGAATATTTGAAATAAATTGTAAAAAATTGTCAACCATCGGGATTCGAACCCGAGACACCTATCTTGCCGGGATAGTGCTCTACCACCTAAGCTATTGGCTGCTCTCCTCTCGATAGCTGAACAATCTTTCACTTTTAAAATCGTATAACTGCTGAGGATTTATTAATCGTGACGATAAGTTTTTTTTAGATGGTAACTAATATGATATTTGTTACCGTTTTTTATTCAAACGATTGTTCAAAACTTGTTCCGCCCAAAAGTTGATATAAACTTCCCACTTTCATTTGTTTGTTCCTACAAACAAAAATCAAAAAG
This sequence comes from Harpalus rubripes, assembly GCA_963082715.1. NCBI lineage: Eukaryota > Metazoa > Arthropoda > Insecta > Coleoptera > Carabidae > Harpalus > Harpalus rubripes. Next base: position 12,205,146 of record OY720462.1, on the reverse strand, counting down.
CCAGTTATCTGACACCAGCATCCTCCGCTTGGGCATCGCATCTGCGCAGATATGAGATCACATTGGGTTGGTATTTGCATTCATCACGCCACGGGTGGTCAACGCTGAAAGCTGAAGCCTGAAACTCCGCTTCGAAGCTGCTGAAGCTGAATATAGCAAAGCGTAATGCTGTTGTGAATGAAAACATCTTTTTATTTCGATATTATATTTACCATTGTTTTACGGCCTTCCGACGTTTCATAGCACTCCTGGATTTAGAACTTTGTGATGTATGATTTAATAACATGGTATTTGCAGATTTTCAACACAGGCTTTAAATTTTAGATTTTCGGATTTGCTTTGTTTTTATAAAATGTAAACGCTTCGAATCTAAAAGGATATTACCAGGATAATACAAACACAAATAAATATGCTTATATTTTTGTGTATAATATGATTATTAAATTTTGTTTGTGAGCGGTAAAGTGTACAATGCGATAATTTCTAAAATGCCTACGCATTAATTATTTTTTCCACATCTACATATAAAGTGGCACTTTGTCTATAGAAATCTCATTACTAAATAATATTGTCATTAATTACTATGTTTACATGCAGTTTTCAAAATAGTTTGTTTTTAGTCAAAATAACGAGAAACTGTTTACATCCAATTTTCAAAACAGGTTTACAAATGGATTTGAAAACAGTTTTGGCGCATTCGTATATGGTATGGCTAGCGAAGATGACGTTTAAATTATTTTTTATATTTTGCGTTCATAATGAAGTCATTACGATACGCAATTGCGTATCGTAATGACCTTCATTTCGATACGCAATTTTTTGTTTTAGACGGTTGGTACTAGTTGACGTTTCTTTAACCCTTTTTTACCTAATTTATTTTTAGTTAATTGACAATTCATTTTAATAATATAATGTCGAAATTATTTTTTTTTTTATTATTTAGGGAAGATTATTTACATGAAAATGTACAAATGGTTACAAATATAATTACAAATTGAGTAAGTAAATGTTATTGTAGAAGGCGCAAAATATAAAAAATAGTATAAAGAACTCTTTTATAAGACTTTTTTTTCGCACTTGTCAATTTTGACGCGTGCGAAAAAAACATGTCTTATAAAACACGTTCTTTAATATACTATTATAGATGTGGTTTCTTTTGAAACCCTAGAGAAGAATTGAATGGTATGAAATATTCAGGTATGAAATTTTTGCATAAACCCATTGAAATACTGGACTAGGAAAGCACAGAAATACATTACTATGTCTGGCTGAAAATAGATGGCCGGCAAGGGTAATTGAATATTAAAACAGGGGTGCGTTTAAAATATTTTAAATATTTTTCGTTTATGTTGATTATAACAAAATATTTTGATCTTTAAACTATTTAGTTTGGGAATTCTATGAATTAGGATTAGTTTTAATTTCCTCTAACAGTAATTCCGACTCGAGGGTTGCTTACACCTGAGACGAACGAACTACAACTTGCGGTATTAAATTTTTTAAATACATCCCTGAATCCTGTTGCTAAGGTCATTTTAAATGCCTCCTGGTACGGAGTACAATTCTAATCTTCTGTAACGGAATACATAAGGGTCAGTTTCTTTTCAAATCAAATATAGGAAAATGTTTTCAAACGAAACCACATCTATTAAATAATCTAAACGTCAACTTTCATCAGCTAGTCATACTATACGAGTATAGCTGATGCAAGTGACAGATCCTCTTCACTCCAAATACTTCGTTTGCCATTATGCCGATTATTTATTTTTTAAGTCGTACCACTACGCACTAAAACTACACAACTGTCAGTTTATTTGTAGGTTAGTACTGTAAAGCGGCAGACACGTTTGCTATCTACGCATGTGCAATATCAAAACTGCATTTTAATAGTTTACATGAGTAGTTTTGAAACTAGTTTTCAAGTCAAACCCATTAATTATAGTTTTGTTTTGAGATAACTCAATAACGTTTGGACACTGAATATATACGTGCTGTTTTTAAAAATAACCGTTTTTGAAAACGGTTTTAAAATTGCATGTAAACTCAGTAAATATTAAATATTGCAGTTAGTTAAATATCATTTTACAAACATTAAAATTGTCAATCATTTTGATAAGTCAAATTGATAAAAATTGATATTTCAATTTTTCATCTGACATAGAAATACTGACATAGCAAACTTTAATAGTGCGGGGTGTTTTTCGGATACGGGACACCTCGATTATGTTCTTTATCATTGGAAATAGAAGAAAATCATTTAAATAAAAGTTGTTGTAGATGAAGAGGGACATTCACTTATTGAAGAAAATAACTCAACTCTCAACTCAAAACATAAAGTTATATTTTTTAAATGGGATGGTATATATATTTTTTTTTCTGAAGTCAACCATGTATACATTTTATATCCTTACATTACAAAAATATTGAGAAAAATTATTTTTCAGTAGGCTATATGAAACACAAAAAATGTTGGTTGAATTCAGAAAAAAACACTATTGAATGAGCCTAAAATATATATACCATCCCATTTAAAAAATATAACTTTATGTTATAGTTTGAGAACCACTGGTTCCCCTTCAGCTACTACAACTTTTATTTTAATGATTTTCATGTATTTCTAATAATACAGAAAACAATCGGTATGTTCCGTATCCGAGAAACACCTGTATAGTATAAATAAATTATTATAAAACTTTAAACCTCTTTAGACCTCTGTGGTTGACTCTCCACGTCAGCAATGAGTGCCCGTGAGGTGGCGCCTGGTACAAATGTCATCATAAATAAAATCTGTGTACAAACAAGATTGGCAAATCCAGCAATAGTTTTCCAGTATCTTTTGATAGAGATTTTCAGTTAAATTAAAATCCGGTCCCTGAGAAACCTATGGCAAAATAATATAATTTTCTTGTTACAATTTTCCTATATTTCCGATGGTATATTCCAGAACTAATAATTGCTAATGTGTATACAGAAACCACTGTACCTACGAATCTTGTATTTGGTAGTCAAATGACTCATTTTTTTTAGTGTTTTCTATTACAAGATAATTTTTATGTATCTCGTACGATGTTTCAACGTAGTACGTATAAAAAGAGTAATTCAGATGCTATTTTACATTGGAAAATTAAAACACGTAAAGCACACGGTACGTTTTACTTGAAATAAGGACTTTTTTATTTCAAGTGCTACTAGAAGCACTGCATCTATTTAAAACATTAAAATGCGACCTACATTAATCCAGGAAAAAGAAAATTTACAATTTAATAGTACTTTAAAATACAAGTTCCATAAGACATTAGTTTAGTTTTCTAAGGCTAACGGACAAGTGCGCTAAAACGTTTTATGACGCGTGTATTTTAGACAATTTTGGTTCTTCTGTTAAATAATAATAAAAAATATTCGTTATTTCATTTTCTAATTTATGATGATTGCTTAGGAATATTTTATTTCTTACATCCTTAGGAAGTATTGTAATCGCGAAAAATTTCGGTTTTCAGATTTCAACGGAAATATCCATTTTGACCATCCCTGAATCCATTTTGACTAATTTTGTCGTGACGTGCGTACGTATCTCGCATAACTCAAAAACGGTAAACCGTAGAAAGTTGAAATTTTGTATTTAGGACTTCTATAACATCTAGTTGTGCACCTCCCTTTTTGGTCATTACATAATTTCCAGAAATGGTACTTTATTTGAAGCCTATAATAGATTTTAATGAAAAACTATTTTAAAATATAAACCATAACTTTTCAAATTTGGTATATAAGACTTTTATGACAATTGGAATAACAGAAGATTTTGGTTAAAACAGGCTAACCGGAAGTGATATATTACCTGAAGTTGTTAACAGTTTTTCTTGAATAAAATGGTTTCATCTTGATTTTAGAAATAAATGCTTCAAATTTTAGAGAATTAAATTCTGCGTCTAGCACATCAAGTATTATTAAATTAGCCCTTTGGTTTTTATAATGAAGATTGCTATGGATTAGGACAAAAAATAACAAAAAAATAAAAAATAGATGTTAATGTCAAATTGCGTCAAATACGTGCAATTTTATAATTGGGTCTATACATACATCATATTGGTCTTGCGTACAAGGAAGTCGTGTGGTGTTCACATCAGATTTTTGATTGTTGATAACATTGATTGACATTCGTGACCTTGACGTGCAGGGATGGGCTTGTAGACTACTTCACGTCGACAATGTAATTGTTCACATGTCAACAATGACGTAGACATATTCAGAAGCTTAGATAAAGTAGAGAATGAAGATAATAAAATTTTGAATTTACATTAATTTTAAAGAAAGCTCGAGGAATGCAATTTGTGTAACATTTAGTGTGAGATAACACTTGAAAACATAACCACGAAAATTTCCCTAAAATAAAAATAAAATCCCCAAATCCCTAAAATGCTGCAAATATCTCTAGCTTTTGCGTTTAATCCTTAATTTGGCAACACTGGATCGAACATAACCATACTTCACTGTTCCTGTCCAATCATAATCTTTTATTAAACTGTCTAAGTTGTTTACGTATAGGGCGCGAGCAGACACGTGACTCGAGCGACCTTGACTTGCTTGGGATCAGCTGATTTGTGTGCGCATGTCATTTTGACAAGAACATTGTCAATTTGACAAGACTAATATTTTGACTTATTTTGATTTTGAATTGCTATTTTTTGGCAGTAAAACACATGAAATTAGAAATAATATTTTAGCAATTAATAAAAATCTAAATAAGTGAAAACATTGGTCTTGTCAACATGACATTGTTCTTGTCAAAATGACATGCGCACACAAATCAGCTGATTCTAAGCACGTCAAGGACCCTCGAGTCACGTGTCTGCTCGCGCCCTATAAAATTATTGTCTGCACACTGTCGACACGTAGACGTAGACAATAGGGGATTACAGCTCAATCGAATTAAAAGAAATTAGTAAAAAATAATGAAAGTAGATGCTTAATAATGAATATTAATAAAGAAATAAAATGATATAATTGAAATACTTCGGAAATAAGGGGGTTTTTGTTTTAGCAGCTCGTCACTCATATGAAATCCATATATATTATTTTGATTGGCGACTCAAAGACCACCTATAAATATATACCGAATACCGAGTTAGGGGGTGAAGTCTACTACCAATGGAAGTAGACAAATTCAAATATTGTAAAATTATCACTACCAATTCCTCATTAAAAATGTAACATCAGCTTTCCCGTAAGTATCTTCCAGTAAATTATAGCAAAATGTGAAAATCTGCAGAATGAAAATCGACAATATTTTATCAGAATTTTAAAAAATGACTGGTTATTTCTTTCTTCTCCATTTCTGCTGAATCGTAAAATTGGTTGCGAAGAATCGATCACACTAATCGGTCACTATTACGTGAAAGGCGGCGACAGCCAAATGCCGCCGGCGAAACTGGGCTTCTAAAACTTTACAGCAAACTTATGAACCTCAAGTCAGCATCAGCACAGATAAATCTTCGCAGAAATGAATTTGATCTTGATATCGGAATTCTCAACTCAATTAGCCATCAAACATGATTAAGGAGAGTTCGGTTTACACTACTTTAAAATTCTATAATTGATTATGAAGCATATAAAAGTGGAGGAATACCTACTACTAATATATTTTATTTAAAAATTGCAAAATATGAAGTTTTATTCATATTTTACAAATAAATACTGGATTTACTTGTATAATTATCATGATCAGAATACAGATAACCCTCGTATAACACGGTATTTTATAACACGTTTTCGTTCCAATACAAATTGATATTATTAACCATCGATTATCCATTATACAGTGTGTTAAAAAACTACCTCGGAGTAGGCTATGAACATAGAAACGCATGTTTGATCATTATTCAATTGACTATTTCACTCATAAATTTATAAGCCAATCCAAATTCAGGATTCTACCTAGTTACCAAGTTTCATTTTGACAAAACACCCTCACAAAAAAAAAATTCGCACCCTTTAAGCCAATAAGATGTATTTTTACAAGTAAGTGAGTTTTGATAAGCGAAAAATTTTTGACGTTTTAGAAACATATTGTTTACGTACCTGTCAAAGTGTGAATATTTTCAGTGTTATCAGTTTTTATTAAAAACGAGTCGATTCGGACAGGAATCTATTTAAAACGTTGAAAAAGCAAACTTGTAACACCTCAAAACACAATAAAAATTAGAATATTTTTGTCAAGAAGAAAAATATATAAATGATTACCTGATTTTTATTTTGGAAATAGTCATCCGAATACCACTCGTGGTCAAATTTTATAATGGAAAAATTTTCTGATTGCTTTACTCGAGCATGTTGCTAATTTATCTTGTGACATTGATCAAAAATCACTCGTTTGACAACTCGTGATTTTTTTGTCAATGCCACTCAATAAATTGCTAGGCAATCAGCTTTCGTACAATCTGAAAATTTTTCCGGCAAAAATTTACCACTTATGATATGAAAAACCAACCTTCACAAATATTAAGTAACAAACGACAGATATCTATGAGTAAAAAAATCTGGAATGACCAACACAATACCTTCCGCCATTTACAGCCCGCGTCAAAAAAGATTAAGCTAATCTTTATTTTTGGTTTAGCGAATTTTACTACAATTTTAGCAGTTTATTTCTTAAAATGTAGTCTAATCTAACCCAAGTAACACACCTTTTTTAATAGTAAAATGAAGATTAAATTTTAAATACTGGGATAGAATAGAATTCACTAATCCAAAAATGATGATTTGCTTAAACTTTTTTTGCAAATCGTTAATTTTTATTAATCTAAATACATACCTACATATATACTTATGCTGGAAACTGTATTGATTTCCTTTCCTATTGTTCTATTTACTTTTTTCTTTTTAAACCGTTACTGTTAATAATTTGAAATGATTGACAGTGACATTTATCTGTCAGTTATATACATTTGAATAACTGCGAAACCAAGGAATTTTGTTTGTTTAAAGCGTAGACGTAGGAGTTGAGGCAGTACATCGACAACTTTACCATCTTTAATTAATAACATTAATCTCGAAAAAAATATTTAAAGGTATTTTTCGAAGAAAAACTATTTTGAACTTCAAATAAAGTGCCATTTCCGGTTATCCGATTTACACCAAAATCTAATGGGCTCTTTCCATAATAGAAAAAGTTCCAAATACAAGGTTTCAAAATTTTCTGAATGATAGTATTTGAGTTAGAGTGGAGGATCCACACATACACACAGACATCATCGTGAAAACATTAAAATTGGATTCTAGGGACTTTAAAACAAGCTCATTTACCAAAATCTCGATATGCGGTTTTTAGTACGATCCCTATACTTCTCTTACCAAGGGTAGCGGGAGGTAAAAATGGCGGGTAATTCAAAAAGCAACCTCAAATTTGAACTCCGTGCAGTTAGTAAAAAAAAGTTTGCACTACGTAAATATATAAATGGAAACACTATTAGTCTCGCATATCACGGATTGCCACTACACGAGATTTAAAAAAAAATATTGTCTAAATTTGTAAATCACAATCCTATCTCTCCCATATTGTCCTGGAAAATCCCCATACGTATTCAAACCACCCCTTCTTTCAGCTCTCCAGTGCCGTATTCAACTGAAATCTTTTCCCTACGGGTGTAATGATTCATCGGTAGGGTGGCGCTCGCACCGAAGCACCAAACGCGCACAGTTAAAATGTAAATGTCGAAATAATAGGATGAAAGATGGCGCCTGAAATGAAACACGGCGGGCGGTTGTGCGGCGTATGAAATAGGACCAGCACTGATGCTACCAGCTAGCAGTGAGAAATACGCGTGTATATGCGAAACAGACTAGTGTATGATGTGAAATATGTAATGAATTTAAAGAAGGAATATACTAGTGACAGTGGATAATATTACAAATAAAATATTTAATATATAGTGTTACGGAATCTTTTAGTCTTATAATAATGCATCATGACATGAGGCGTTGCTCTAATCATTGAGCCAACGGAGCTATAATAAAATGAAGATTAAATTTTAAATACCGGGATAGAACAGAATTCACCCGTGGAATTCTCTAATCCAAAAATGAGGATTAGCTTAAACATTTTTGTGAATCGTTAATTTTTATTAATCTAAATACATACCTACATATTTACTTATGCTGGAAACTGTAATGAATTCCTTTTCTACTGTTCTATTTACTTTTTTCTTTTTAAAACGTTGCAAATATTATTTTGAAATGATTAGTTCTTTGATAGTGACATTTCTCTGTCAGTTACATACATTAGAATAACTGCGTTTTGTTTATTTAAAGCGAAGGCTCTGGGATTTAAATTATAGATAATTTTATAAATTTATCCTTAAAATATATAGAAAAATTATTAATGCAAATCTATAGAAAATTTAATAATCTTTCATTTTTATGATAACATTAATCTCGAAAAAATAATATATAAAGGTATTTTTCGAAGAAAAACTATTTTGAGTTTCTAGTAAAGTGCCAATTCCGGTTATCCGATTTTCACCAAAATCTAATGGGCTCTTTCCATTACAGACAAAGTTCGAAATACAAGGTTTCAAAATTATAGTTATAGTTATAGATAGTATTTGAGTGGAGGATTCACACATACATACACACACACAAACACACACATACACACACATGCACACACCCGCACCCACCCACATATACCATGTGTCTGTCTTAAAGTTGTACATAGGAGCTTAACATGGGAAATCAGCTTTTTGCAATTTTCTGCTCGCGACAGAAATTAATTATGAAAATGTTGAAAACTACGTTGAAAATATTGACAGCCATGGAATTGAACAAAAAATAAATAAATGCTTGACGTTTTATCAAATTGTCAGAAACGTCAAATAAGTTAACTTACGTTTTGACATATAAAACTGTCGATATTTTCTACGTAATTTTCGACATTTTCATAAATAATTTCTGTCGTTACAAAGCATGTAAAGGTAATTCTATTTATTGATTTAGATGCAGAATTTTATGCCCTAAAACTTTTGTTTGACGCGTTTTTGCTTAGAATAATTAGGCGAGCAGGAAATTGCAAAAACCTGATTTCCCATGTTAATCTCCTATGTACACCTTTAAGACCGACACACGGTATGGATATATATATACATACATAAATACAGACATCATCGTGAAAATGTTAAAATTGGATTCTAGGGTTCTTAAAACGTAGTCATTTACCAAAGTCTCGATATGCGATTTTTAGCACGATCCCTATGCCTCCCTTACCAAGGGTAGCGGGAGGAAAAAAGGAAATAGTTTTTATTATATACCGTTCATATTATTTCTAATTTAAAGTCCATAAACGGTGATTGAATAATAATGAGGGCATAATGAACTATTATGCCCTCATATAATGCCCCGGTTGTTATAGATATGTTTATATACAACGTATCCTAGCAATAAACAGTTCATAATACTTTAGTGAGACATAAAATAAATTTGTGAAACCCACAAGTCTGTAACTCTAACTGTTTTAGAGTAATGCCCGCCAAAATTTAATTGATGATAGAAATTGTAACCCTTTTGAAGAAAATGGGTATTTTCAAAGGTTGATCGTCTAAATATTTACATTTGTACGATTTTAGAAAACAAAATCACAAATATTTTAAAATACGATTATTTCTCAGTATACATGGAAAAACATGAATTTTGCTGAAAACCGTCTCGTATACATAAACAAAAATTTACAACATAGTTATGGTATTTAACAGTACCATTCACATAAAAATACAATAAAACAGCTATGTTGTTATCAACAACACAACCGTTAGGTAAAGTATATAATTTCCATACTTATCCTGTTTATAATAGTCCTCAGTCAATAAAGATATTCCCTTCAGCGATTCAGCTTCCTGCTTTCTGTGTTTAAATCCCGCGTACGTATGATAATAATCATTGTCTAGTCTTTGTATAGTCCACATTGTACTGATACCAGTGCCCGTTCCAGCGTTTCGCGCCGTAAAACTCAACGCGAATAACTCAAGCTGTTTTTATTGGAGTGATAAACTTCTTTGAATTAAATGAGATGCACTGAATTGCGAGAAACATGTGGATTTTATCTGTATTGTTAATGTGCACAACATTAAATAGATAAACAATCGTAAACTTTTCAGAAATAATCAGTAGGTTTGTTACATTAACTCGTCCGCAATATTGTCTGATTATGTATTTGTACATACGAATATTAATGAATGCCATAACTTCTGTGTACTACAGGATGGGATGGGGCCTAGAAACTTCATTTTCGCAGTCCCGAGACTAAAGAGCGATTCTAATCACTCATTTCAGGGATTAAAGTTCAAATTCAGTCCCAAAGGGATTAAATACGAAAAAATCCCTGGGGGACTAAAGTAAAAATAAACAAGATGTTTCCATAACATCATATAGTATCTGCACTACATTTTGAGCAGGCGTTGAGTTTAAATTTGAACAAAATTTATGACATTTGTATTGTCAAATTGTAAGATTAATTTATTTTACACTAATATGGTTCCATTTGATACGGAAGTGCGAAAAATAGCGTATATACCACAGGACTAAAGTGCATTCAATCCCTCAGGTGATTATTTCCCTCACCTTCGGCTCGGGAAATAAACTTAACCCACAGGATTGAATATGCACTTTAGTCCCTGAGTATATAATACACTATTTTTGAAGGTGTATAATGGTTATTTATGTATTAAGGGCATAATTAAAAGATTGTAGCACGGGGGAATGTTTAAAGCTCGACGCGTAGCGGAGAATTTTAATTTTTCCGGGTGCTATAATCTTGATTATGCCCGTGGTACATACATGTTGAGATTCAATCATGTAAACTTGGATCATGGAAAATATAATATAATATCAAGTTATTAAGTTTAATGTAAAATGGAATAAACGACTGATGATGTTGATGGGAGGAAAAATAGCAGGAATGCAGTCTAAATTTGTTTATTGTTTAGTCTGAGGCCAACGTTTCGCTGTAAGTGGCAGCGAAACGTTGGACTCAGACTAAACAATAAACAAATTTAGACTGCATTCCTGCTATTTTTCCTCCCATTAAGTTTAATGTAATTCATGTATTTTTTTAATACGTCAACAAATCATAAAGATTTGTTTATCAATAAAGTGTGTTTGATCCTAGTTTTGTGTCTTTTGGGGTTCTTTCTGTTTCAGCATACACTGTATAGTTTATTTTCTGCAAGAAAAAACCATCTATTTTTGCTGATTAATATAAAATTGTACATAAGAGTGTCAGCTTTCGTTGCGATTTTATTCATTATTTACATAATTACAGATCTCTAAGTTTTACAGATATGAACAGAATCGACCCATTAACTTAAGGTATTAAAATTGTTTCATAACATGCTATATTTAATTTTGTATGGAATTTTATTAATACATATTTTGAAAATAAATGTTCACCATTTTGAAACGGTTGAAGAAAAACTATATTTCGGTATCGTTATGAAGCTAACTTTATATTCTGGAAAAATATATAAAAATACCGATTCCCTATGCTAGATTCAAACTTGTGCCAATTTCCTCTAAAACCGGATGTGATACAAAATTCTTACTATGATCATCTTATGAGCCCCTTTGTCTAGTTTAAGTTTGCTTTTTAACATTTTTTGTATCTCTCAACATAAACAAAATATTCTTGGTGCCAAACACCCCGTATCCGTTATCGTAATGTTGGCGTTGTGAATTGTAAGTATGCTACGGTTCTACGTAATTTATTGGTGTTGTTTTGCTATGTTGTTTATTTATTATAAACAATTTTAATTTAATGTCAATTGAAAATGACAGATATCGGTTATTCCAAAGAAATATCGGATGAATTTGAAGCTGCACAAGGCAAGTTGGTTCCATAAAAATCAAAAGACGTATACAAGAAAGAATTCGAAAATTTTACTAGTGGCGATGTTCGTAAAATGTCATTATTTCCATTATTATATTTTAAATTAATTTACTAAATATTACACTTTTTTCGAATGTACGAGTATTTTACATCTAACCTATTCTATTCTCTTTTCGTTTCGTACAATCTATATCTAGGGTTTGTAGGTTTAAAAAATCGAAATGATTCGATCTCGACACATGGCGGTCTGGATTATTAATACCGCAGCTCACTCCGGAGTTGCCGGAGCCGCAGCCTGGAGCTCTGGAGTTAATATGTGTCGGCCGGAGAAATATCGCTCGCGTTCGAATCATATTTTAAAGTCAATTCTATTCAACACTCGTGGAATAGAAACCAGACATGTCGACAGTGTAAGGATTTTTGAAACGGAGGTATTCTAACGTTGCGATGTCGTGAAGATGGCCACAATTTTAGAGAAAGAACAGAAAATTTGAAGAAAGTTTATACATATCCTGTCTAAGGTTCATTATTGTTCGATAATACTCTTGAAAACAATGATACAATTTTGTATTCAAGATATTTTTTACTCCTAGTAAGTTTAACGACGGTAATTTAAAATGTTACTTATTTATTTATGAAAAACAAGATGTTATTATTAATTTTTTATTCCCAAGTTATTTGGCTGCTTATTTAAAAAAAAGGTTGACGATTTGATTTTAACAGAACGAAGCATACGGTTTATTGATTTACAGCAAATGAAGTGGGAATTTCAGAAACAACTAAATGTAGAATATTATTTTGCATTCCATTGTTTTCTTTCATGGCTAGATAAATAACATCCAAAATTACCCTAGTAATTTATACTATGTTCCGTAAGTCAACCAAAAACTTGTATCTTGATTGCTGGTACACCATGGTTCCTGAATATTTTCATCTATTTCGGAACAGATTGACATTAATTCATATGACATTTAAAATTGACACAAGCTAACAAAAATACAAATTAACTAAATGAATGATAACGTTGAATAATGCCAATAAAAATAACGCAATCACCAATATCTCAAATATAAATAATGTTTTCATACTTACATCTATAATAATTATTAGTAATACCACTAAAAATGCGGTTTAGAAATTTGACACTGACGGATATCGTTTGATTTTGTTATGAACCAGGATTATTTCGTGGTTGCCGTGGTCCGACTTTCTACCAACTTTTTTCAGGAACCGCGTTCCAAATAAAAACCGGTAAATAATTTCAGGACTTACGGAACACAAAACCGTAAATCTGGTTGAACCGGTTACATTACGGAACTTACTATTAGCTGTAATTTTGTAATGGTATATGTGGTATTCATTATTTGATATGGTATGTATACGATTATTTATATATATATATATATATATATATATATATATATATATATATATATATATATATATATATATATATATATATATATATATATGTATTTGTACCTATTATAAAGAAAGATATAAAAATTTAAAATCACTTACTGATGTCTGAGAAACTTCGATAAAAGTAGAACAAAAAGGTACTCACCTGAAACAAATAAAAATAATGTTAAAAATTAGTTATAAAAAATATTATTACATTTATTTTATCAAAATTCCAGAGATCAACGTAATAGTACCTATACCTCGTTCCATTTAAGCCATTCAGTATTGCAGAGCATAGGGAATAGTTTTGACTTCTCTGATTGGCTGAAATTGGAGACAAGACACAAGTTTACCCAATATGATTTCGGCTACTTCAAGTTTGCGCTGTTGACAGCTCCATCTACTGAATGGCTTAAATGGAACAGTGTATACATTACATTATGTCAGTTTTATAATCTCCGATTAAAATATTATCAGTTAAATAAACAGAAATGAAACAAAATTAACTGTCAAATGACAAACTGATCATTGTTGTCAATGATCTGATTCAATATAGCTTATTTAATTTACACTCTAACCGGAGATTGTAAAACTGGTCTATCTTATTATATACGAATAGAAGAAGTTGTGGTACGTAATTGCCTTACAACTAGAGTGATGGACTATACTTTTTTTACGACTATTACAGCCTTACAATTCTTACGTGACAGTCCCCCCTGGTGTATTGCACTGAGAGAGAAAGTATTCGTGGGGGAAAGAAATAGATAGTATGCGCGAGAAATACACTCCGATATATAAGGGTAAACTGGGAACTAATATTGTTGAGGAAATTGTTCAAATCAAAATTATCGTCAACTATGGCAAATACATCATTTACATGTCTGAGTCAGATTTTGGGAAATGATTGTCTGTTTTCTAAATATGAGAAGAATAAGTTCCATAGTTTATGCCTCGGTTTGTACTTTCCGATCTTAACTGCAGAGAGTTACGACAGAATAAGCTCCGGTCACCCAAGCGTGTAAGTGTAAGTTAGTCTATGACGTAATCGTTGTGTGCAAGTGGCGAAGTAAACAAACAAGTCTCGACCTGTTAAATTACTTCCGGTCACCTAAAGCTTTTGTATTCGATGTCATTATCGGGTGGAATGTTCGAAAGTTCTCCAGAAGGTAATGGCAGCTATATAAAAGGGACGCAGTTATGCCCGGGAGTCCAGTTACATAGATAGGAGTAAGACAATTATTGAGTTTAGTAGCAGTATCGTGGTGAGCGTATGAAGTAGTGTCGAGTGGATTACTCAGGAAGTAACTTTACTAGGATAGCTGTGGAAGTGAATACTCGGTAGTGTTGGGGAGTACTGGGAAGCTAGAGCATATGGGGACAGTAACGGCTAGTAGAAGTGGATACTCGGCATTGGTGTTGAAAAATTGTGGCTTACAGACATTTGGATGTGATATAAATAAATAGTGACATAAATAGTGTGAAAATAAATAGTCGTTAATTTGTTTAAATAAATAAATAAATAATCTTAGTGTTTGAGAAATTAATTATATTCTTAGTCTTAATATTTAATAAGAAAAATACAACCTTTCTAGTTTATGTTGTTTTTTTTTATTAAATACCCTACGTTTCGGCAGCATACACTGCTGCTTTCTTCAGGAAAAATACATAAATAAATAATAACGAAACATTAGCAACAAGTAACAAAGGTAACAAATAACAGAACATAAACTAAAAAGGTTATATTATTCTTATTGTATGAGTTCTGAAAGATTTTTTAATAATTTAGTATTTAATATATGTTTAAGTATAGTTATTGTCATTATTATTGTCTTTTAATATTTATTTATCGTTTAATAAACATCTATTTTAATTAATGATAATTCTTTGATCTTTATACTTCATCTAAATAAATAAAAACGTTACAGTAATATGTATATTTATTTATTCATTTATTTATTTATTTAAGAAAATAGGAGAACCAACAGTTCAGACAGAGACCAAATAAATATTCTAGCTTTAAATACAAATGTGGCCAGCACATTACCTTCCGTCAGTTCCGTCAGTTCTATTTATTTTGTACAAATTTCATACGGAAAGTTCCTTGCTAAATTAAATATTCTATTTCTTGTACATTAGCTTCCGGCAGTTGCATGTATTTTATGCAAATTTCATACAGAAAATTATTATTTTGTGACGTTTTCTATATACAGTGTAATGTATCTGCAGAAAAAAAAGATTTATTATTATTATTTCTTGTACATTACCTTAAAGCAGTTGTATGTATTTTATACAAATTCCATAGAGAAAGCAGAAGATCCTATATTTCCAGTAAAATTATAAAACAGACACACTATGTCAATTTCACTTGACACTGATCTTTCAATCAGAATTTTCTTAATATAGTAGTTGTTTCCACAGGTATGGCTACTTTATGAAATTTAATTTCTTTATAATTTTTTAACTCAATATCCATTTAATATTAAGTATAAAATGCAGTCAAATCGTATAGAGAATAAAATATTCTTTAATATTTATAATAATATCAAATGTGAAAAAATTATATTTAATATAGTTTTTTCAAGAAAAACTGTTAAAATCTTCAAATGATGGTACTTCCGGTTGACCAATTGTAACCAAAATCTAATCAGCTCTTCCTATGGATGTAACGAAGAAGTATACGAAAAAATTATAATTTTTGTAACTGTAGTATTAGAGTTATCGCAGACGAAAATTTTGTTACACACACACATCCACACATCCACACACATCCACACACACACACACACACATACAGACATCATCGTAAAAATAGTAAATTCGTATTCTAGGGAGTCTAAAACGTGCTTATTGAGTAAAAACTCATCATCGAATTTTTTGACCAAAGACAATACCTTCCTTACCAAGGTGACGGAAGGTAAAAAGCAATAGAGTTAATAAAAATAAACAAAATAATTACAATAGTAAAATTCAACGTGGAGTAGTTTTGACACACTATTTAAAGCTGTTAATAGATAAACTAAACAAATCAAGATGACTGAATTGTTGTAAACTGTCATTATTCTATATATGCAAGAAAATGTATAATTATTAGTGTTACTTGCAGGAGGCTTAAATAAATTAAAAGTTCTTGTCCATTTAGCTGGAACATTTTTATGAAATAGAGGAAGAATTCTTCTTTCTAATTTATTAATATAATTCGAACAGTTTACTTTAAATTTATAGCATAGAAGATTGATTAACTTTTTTGAAAAACAGTTTCAATTACATTTATAGGTATTTGATCTGTATTGTGGATTCCACACAACAGATGCAAATTCTAGCTTAGCGCGTACTAGAGAATTGTATAAACAAATAAGTGTATCAGGGTTTTGAAAAACTTTACATTGCCTGAAAATGAAACCTGATGCACGAAATGAATCTTTACTGATTTTGTCGATATGAGTAGACATTGTTAATTTAGGATCGTATACAACACTTAAATCTTTTGTAACAGATTTAATTTCAAGTTATTATGTTATTAAGTGGAAATTTCTGGTAAAGTTTATGACGTAGCATTTAGACGGATTGAGACTTAGATAATTTTGTTTACAGTATAAATGTAATCGTAACAGATCACTTTGTTATCCAATACAATCATCATTTGTAATTATTTTAAATAATTTTAAATCGTCCGCATAGAATAAGAAATATATGAACATCTGAACAGTTTCAGTGACATACCATAGACACTGTTAGAGATACAGACCGGAAATTACCTGCATCCACTTATGACGTCACTAAAAACTTCGGGTTAGTTTTACTGCATGATGAATCGGAATAAGAACATAATTCTTATGCCAATTTTCTTATTAAAGCATATTTTTAATAAAAATGTAACATTGATTTTACGTTGCAGGCAACTATTCCACTGTATATTTTAATATTTATTTTGCAATATCTGAAAACGTACTGCAGTTTAATTCCTCCATTCCTTATTGCATTATTCGCTTTCCAATTTGCGATATTGTGGTGCAGTTTAAATCGCTAGACAGGTATTATTTAATTTGGACAAGAACGCGAAGCCTTCCTTCCAGATCTTTATAAATTGTACCTCACAAAAGTTACTAAATGGATGTCGTGTCAAGTTGGGTAAATAATAACGGAGGAATTAGCTGCGCGTCCCGCAGGACGGGAAGTTAGGCGCCATTTTGGAAGTTGCTGATACACTTACTTCAAAAACGTTTACGAATGAATTGTTAATGTCGCGTACTTCTCCTGAGAGATGGTTTCGCATTGGATTAGCTCTGTTAATAAATGAACGAGGTATCGCTCACTTAATGGGATTTTGCTACGTTTATCACAAGTAAAATAGCATTTACTGCCAAAATATTGACAACGAGAGTCATAAATCAGGAGCAGTCACCTCTAAAGGTGCATTCACAAATGAAAATTAGGCTTATAGTTTTTGTTTAGGTTTAAGTAAGTCATTCATAAATGTAAGTTTAAATTACCTGAAAATTAATATTGATATGTACAGACATCTATGTAAATGCTTCAAAAACAAGATTAAAATATCGGTAGAGCAGTACTCAACAAGGCACCTGTGCGCCGTGAAACTGTCATTCGCTTGGCATTATTGGTTATATTTCGGCAATTTAATTATGACAGTCTCCATGCTCTTCTCGCATTTGTTTAAAGATGCCGAATCCTTCAAGTGGATAATAAATAAAGATGGGTGTATATATCTATATCATTTTAGACTCGTTCTCGTTGGTGAAGTGTGTGACGTCAAGCTAAATCATAAACCAAGGGCCGGTTGCAGAAAGCGTTGTCAGAAATTTGACATCACGTCAGATGATGTCAGATCAAAGTACTCGTTGCACAAAGCCATCTGACGCGATGTTAGCTAACGTTATGTCAAATAATTTGACAGCGCGTTTAACCCGTTGTCAAGTGAAAAAACTGTTGCACAAAGCTCTAACGCGTTGTCAAACTTCATCTGACATAACGTCACATTAATTGCACGTCAGCGTTCAATTATCTTTTGACATTACGTTCATATTTAGTAATTTCCAGTTCATATCATTTAAATAATTTTATTATATCATATAATTCATCCACAATTGTGACTACTACAATAGTAAACATTGATTAAAAGAAAAAAGAACTAATTTCAAGAATATAATTTTTCAATAATGTCCGATTTATCGTCATTGAGCTCCCTGTCCGACAATGAAGATGAACCACATTTTAGAATCCGCACAATTCCAGATCGCAGGGATCCTTTTACTTTATATAATGACCAGGATTTTAAATTTAGATATCGTTTTACAAAACAAACAGTTATGGATATGGTGCACCGTTTTGGAATCATTTCCCAGGTTTTTTGCTTTAAAGCAATGAATGATCCCGAGCACGTACTTTTATTTTCGACTATGTTTTCATATCTTAAATAATAATTCAGTAGGTAATAATAACGTTTAATTTAAAAATAGATATATCTTACGGTTTAATTATTTCTAGTAACAATTGTTTGTCATACTTTCTGTGAAATTTTTGCGTCTTTCTGTCATCTTTAACGTAATTTTATTTTAAATTACTCAGATATAAAAATATATGTCAAAAGTTTTCATTGACAAATAAATTCAAAAAATTGAATTTGAAACTCACTAACATTGAAGAAAATATCCCTAGAAAGTCACTAAACTCGTGACAGTTTGCACTGTTGTCAGATTGTATTTTTCTCTGACGCCATGTTAACGGTACGTCAGCTAACACAACCTCATTTTTTTATTTGTGCAACGCATCAAAAATCTGACGTTATGTTACATCTGACGCGATGTCAGTTAATCACGCTGTTACATTTTGTTTCTGCAACCGGCCCTAAAGTTTGGACCTAGCAATGTTTAGCTTTATGATTTGAATTTAGAGACCCTAAATTCTGAAGGGCGAATGGTGTCATTACATAATATGCGGTCAAAGTCTTTAAATCTAAAGTATAAACCATAAATCTAAACCTAATTTTCATTTGTGAATGTACCTTAAGATAGATAGATACATACATACATGATTTTTTTTGCAATCAAACTGTATATTATAATAATAATATAAGTAATTCTTAAATCAAGATAGGCAATAATTAACCGTTGGTGAAAACGAAATAGGGTAGTTCAGTAATTACGTCATATGCGGCGCGCTTCATTTAAACTACTGTTCTACCGGTACACACATCTTTCAAAGTGAACCTTATTGCCACAGCAAATAAGAACTATAATTTTAAGCAGTTCATTTTGTCGCTAATATCTTAATTACGACTAGTTAGCTATTTAAGCTATCAATCAGTTAACTTTGAATATATTACCCTTTCAATTAAACAAAACATATTATCCCAATTTATAATAACAATTATTCTATTTAAGTTTTAAAAAACTTTGCATAGAGTTACATGTTCGTTCAATCTCGAAGATGTTTGTGCAAACCATTTTTAGGTTACAGAACCCTAAAAACACGACATATTAATACATTAATGTGGATACACAGAGTTATTTACGTACCATAAACTTAAAAAATCTGGTGTGGCCAACACAATACCTCCCGCCATTTACAGCACGAGTCACAAAAAAGATTAAGTAAATCCTTATTTTAGGATTAACGAATTTTACTCTAATTTTTACAAATTATTTCTTAAAATTTAAAATATAGTCTAATCTAATCCAAGTAACTATCTTTTTTAAACTCCTCAACAGGATTAAATCCCAATTACAGAGTGGGTTCACATTCACCCACAGCCATGCATTAGTGGGAATCGAACCCAGAGCCCCAAGGGCACTCATAACATGAGGCGTTGCTCTAACCCTAACCATTGAGCCACCGGAGCTATAATAAAATGACGATTAAATTTTAAATACCGGGATAGAATAGAATTCACTAATCCAAACACGAGGATTAGCTTAAACATTTTTGTGAATCATTGATTTTTATTAATCTTTAATACATACCTACATATTTTCTTATGCTGGAAACTGTATTGAATTCCTTTTCTATTGTTCTATTTACTTTTTTATTTTTAGAACGTTACTAATATTATTTTGAAATGATTAGTTCTTTGATAGTGACATTTATCTGTCAGTTACATACATTTGAATAACTGCGTGTTGTTTGTTTAAAGCGTAGGCTCTGGGATTTAAATTGTAGATAATTTTATAAATTTATCCTTAAAATATGTGGAAAAAGTATTAATGCAAATCTAATAATCTTTAATTTTTATAACATTAATCTCGAAAAAATAACATTGAAAGGTATTTTTGAAGAAAAACTATTTTGAGCTTATAGTAAAATGCCATTTCCGGTTATCCGATTTTCACCAAAATCTAATGGGCTCTTTCCATTACAGAAAAAGTTCGAAATACAAGGTTTAAAAATTCTCTGAATGATAGTATTTGAGTTAGAGTGGAGGATCCACACATACACACAGGCATCATCGTGAAAAAGTTAAAATTGGATTCTAGAGACCTTAAAACGTGGTCATTTACCAAAATCTCGATATGCGATTTTTAGCGCGATCCCTATAGCTCCCTTACCAAGGGTGGCGGGAGGTAAAAAGAAAAATCTAAAGTTCTAAAAAGAACTGATTTGAAAATGCTCAAAAACGCTAACAGACAAAATCTCAGTAGGTATGTCGGTAAACTCTCGGATATGCTTGAAGCAAACCTGTTACTCTGTAGTTCAAAATGTGCAGAGTCGATTTCAATTTGAAATAAAACCTTTGTTATTTATTAATGTGTATATATTTTATTACGAAGTAATAGAAAAATGTTTACAATTTAATGTTATTAATATCTCAAAGTTAACTTCTTCCTAATGACAGTAATATCAGCATCAAATTACAAGCCTTTAAATTCTGACCCTTATGTGTTCTGTCAATTGAATAGAGCCTACTTTGAAAGTATCGTTTTTGCTTAGGACAAGCTTCATATACTATACTCTGACACTATTCTACCCCATTATGCCAGGTAATACGTATATGATATACAATGGGTACATACTCATTACTTAAATTTTAGGACTTGTTGGTGAAATCGGCCAGAAAAGTCATAAATAGTATCTAATAAAACTCATTTCCTTTATGTACCCGCACTGTCTCATTATTTACATTTATTCCTCCCGTGAATTGAAAAGTGGAGCACTCTTAATTGAAAATTTCCATTACTTAAAACTGTCCCTGCTTTCAAAACGACAAGCAATTACCAAAGAGGTCCAAGTATCAAATAAACAATTAACGATTCACTTGTAGTAATTGCAATTAAAAATGTAGCAATTTGAAACAAAGCTTTACAAGTGAGGGTGACACACCTGGACGGTTGACGTCAAACGACCGAGTTCGGAGTTAAATCGGTAGATGGCAGCGCTATTTAATTGACTTTTACACGATCGAGGGTAGCTCACAGAACAAGTCAAGCTTTCTATATTAATTGTTAACTTCACAAGAACAATGATTTAACTAAATTTAAACACTGTACATATGACTAATATTTTAAGAATATAATAGTATTTTATGTACCAAGAGCGTTATGATGATGATAATGCCAGGATGTCGTCCAATGGGCATTATCATCTAGTAACGCTCGTGGTGCATACAAGATTTTATGTCTCACTAGAATATGTGAAATTTTTTCATTTATAATAATTTTGATGCTTAAACTTTGGCGTTGCTAAGGATGTTGTTTAATTATATTGTTTATTATCAACATTTATTTATTTTTAAAACATCTACGTTCTATATCGTTGGAGATGATGGAATAGGTGAATTTGATGTTTCGAAAGATATTTTATCGAAATGGCGTAAAGAAATTATTTTGAATGCTTCTGCATAGGTACTTTGAGGAAGAGAAAAGCAAAAATGTTCCCATAATTATTCCATTCTCGTCTCTAGAAGATGTAAGTATTATATTTTGAGGTTCGTTAACACATGACAGATCTCAGTTCTTTATTTTTTATGCACATATTTGTGAATATTATTACATTTTAGAGAGCTTGTACTACTTTGGATGTGGCACATGTGACTGTAAATAATATCAAAAATGAATTCAAACGTGGATAAATATCGTCCCCAGAAACATTGCAGTCTGCAATTCGACGTACTTACTATTTACATGTGTAGTGAAAGTAAATTGTTTTTTAATGCCATTTTCATAATCAATTTTAAGTATTGTAATTAAATTAAAAATGATATCTTTGTTGTGCTTTCAAAGCTGTTTTCTTATTATATTAATTGTTGTAATCATTGAATGGTTGTTATTGTTTTGTTATATTGTTATTGAATAAAATTTGCTGTAATAATATTGTCATTGTCTGTCATTGGGAATTATTTGAAAGAAAAATACATTAAATTGGGTGAAAATGAGGACCTTCCTTTAAAACGTATTCATTTAAAAGCACAAGCAGCATCTCTGAATTTAATTTCGAAGCAAGTAGCCACTAACTCTTTTCTCGTTTTCGTTTCATCAACCGTATGGCAGCTGTCATTGTGTAAAGATAAGTAACCTATTTTAGCATAAATAAGGCAATTTCGGGCGACATACCCGTTCACATGTTAGGATTAGTTACGGTTACTTACGGTATGATATGGTCAATGGTGGCGCCAAAATTCGTTGGTTCACTTGTTGACACCGTGCTTGGTGGTTATGTATATTCTGCGACATTTAAAACTGCCAAAGTAGTGTCTAACAATTAAAATGCATTAACGGAGAAAGATAGTTTATCCATATTTGTCCAAAAAAAGAGTCAACGAAAATAATGTCACCCTGCTTGACATAAAGACCACGAAACCGACTGTTTTGACTTTTGACATTTCAAAAAAAGACATGACAAAAAGAGTTAGAAATAGTGAACGGATAGCTGACCCGACTCGCAAACCCGTTCAGCTGTGAGCACTGATCCAAGCATACCGGGTAAGTTGTTCCTAGCGCCCGAATGTGTGAACGGACCTGAACGCAACATACCGCAAGTGAACGGTTGTCGCCCGAAATCGCCTTTAATATTAATTTAAATAAATGTTTCATAATATTTCAATAATAAAATAATTTTGTAAAATTGCTTTTTATTTATATTAAAAAAAAAACACAAATCAGTAATAATTCCTCCGTGACTTCTAAAATATTCTCTCACGGAGTGACTAATGTTGTACCTACATTAGTTATTTCAAATAACTATAGTAACAAGTATATTATCAGTCAGTGTTGGATATTTTTTTTTAAATTAATACTTGGAAGGCATAAAAATTCTTGCAACAGCCCTATTACATTGGAAAAACTAGCTTGCCCTTTTAATTAATTATGAATTGGAAGATTTCACAATGAGTAAGCAATCAGGCCTCCTCAAATGAAGGTAATCCTTCTCCTTCACTACATGAGGGTTCATGCCTCCGCTGTAATATAGGCAGCGGCAAAGTTAGCACATTCCGCAGGCCTGGGATGTAACAACATCAAATTCCGAAATTCGATGGAGCGTTGTATTTGACAAGTAACAAATCGCGTCTTCTCGCGGTAATAAATTTAAATTCTGTTCGGTTTTCAGCACCCCTCTTCACTTTCAGCATACCGGTATTGATACTTTTTCCCCGTTCAGGTTTCAATTTTTCTCTCAATTATTCAATCTCAATTCTATTTTCAAGGACATTATTCTTTATCCGTATGCTTATTTTATTCCCTCTCAAGTCATTTTTTAAAATATGCTGTGCTTTTTCAAGAAAATACTTTATATTATCTACATAAGTAGAAGATGGTACCAGTGGCATAACTAACGGGCGGGCCCCCGGCTCTAGAGAGGCCCCAATTTGCATGATTTACAATTTTGTTACTACTGCGAAATTTTGAATTTAATCTTTTTTTTGTAGTAACATTTCATTTTCTTTATTTGTTTGAATGTCAATTTCCAAAAATAATATTGGCTAAGGGGCCCCTTATCCGCTATGCAAAATCAAGCTTTTTATTTTCTATTACATTTCGGCCGGTAGAATTTTGATGTCTTTCATTTGGTATACCAAAAATATATGAATCAATTCCCTGTAACTTTCACCAGTGGACTGTGTCACCAATTTTATTTAAAAAAAAAATACGGGCCAATCACATTTTCATAGTAAATGCCACAACATACAATGACTTTGGTGGGATGTAAAGGTGCCTCCCATATTGGTTATTTTGCTTCTTAACAAATCAACTCAGATGAAAGTGAGCCTAGTCACAATTTCCACAAGTTCTTGAGGTATGAAGTTCCTCATGATAAACGCTAGAATTAAAATGGGCCCCAAAAACTTTTTGCGGGCGGGCCCCCAAACTCTTAGTTACGCCACTGGATGGTAAACTTTCAAAAAATTTTGGTCGTGAAAAACCGATTTGGTAATTGTGGAGAAATATATTATACAGGGTGTAAATGAAATAAATACATTAAATTTAACCAGTAATATAACTCGTCGAGAGCAACAATATTTCTTATAACTTTTTCTCGAAATCGCATATTTTTTTAGCATTTTTTACAACCCCGTAAATTGACGAGTTTTTCCACGTATTACCTTCCGCTACCCTTGGTAAGGGAGGTATAGGGATCGTGCTAAAAACCGCATATCGAGATTTTGGTAACTGACCACGTTTTAAGGCGGTTGACTACTAGCAGTTAGAATAGACAGAAAGGGTGCATCGTTTTCCCATTAAAATTTACTTGAAACTTAACATTTTCATAAAAAATAAAATGTTATTGGATAGCTTAAGTTGTCCTATTCCTTTCTCTAATAATGTTTTTTTAAAATTATTTGTTAATAATTATTTATATGCAGTTAAATATGCCTATATTGAAGTTATTTTTTCACTATTATTAAACTCTAATTTTAAAAAACTGTTATTAGACATAGTTAAAGAAATTCATTTTCTTCCAGAAAATTATAATTGTTTTATAAATATCGCTATATTTATTGCAATTTGAATGGAAAAACTAAACGTACATTTTACGCAAATAATACTCAAGAAACGCACCGAAACTCCTGACATCTATGATGAACTAACTTGGCTCCACCCCAGTACATTCAATAGTAAAAGTAGAAGAGTGTTTCATAATTTAATTTTGTGTAGTGAAAATATATCCGATAATAAAGTAAAATAATGACTAAGAAACAGAGTAAAAAAGGTGGTTTGTATTTAAATGCAGAAAGAAGAAAGTGTCAAAATTTAAGAGATTTTCTCAGGTATTTATTTTAATAAAACATTTAAATATATATAATAAATTATAATAAACAATTTCTGATTTGTGTAATTATAGATGTAAAAAGTGTTATATACCATTTTTGTCTTTAATTTTGCTAAAGCCTAAGGCGGCTGTTTTTTAAAATAAGTTTTTAATTGTAACAAAGAAATGCCTGATAACAATGAGAATGTGATTCCAACAAAGAAATTGATCAATCACACAAAAAATTTGATTATAATAATCGTTCTTGTATGTATTTATTTTAAATACAACAGAAATTTTTGATTATAATAAAGAAAATTTTATTGCAATAATAAATATGAATAATTAAGCAAAAATAAATTGACTATAAATAATCATTGTCAGAGTGTTACATTTGCGTTTCAAAAATTTGATATTCGATTCTAGTCGAGTCAATGACGCGAGAATATAGTTAAAACTTCTAAACCCACCAAAACAGATCCGATCTTGACGATTTTTTTTTTAAATGTTTGTTATATACAATTATTCAAAATCAGAAACATTTCAGCTGGGGCGCTCAATTATTTATACAGGTTGTCCGGATTTCGAAAAACACCATTGAGATCTCGGAAACTATGAGAAATACAACTTCAGTTATACGGGACATGTGGTGCGCCTTTGGGAGGCCATCTTAGATGTGCTTTTGTTTTGCCAAATATTCTCATAGGTTACTTGATAAAGGAGGAGTACTGAAGATGGTCGATTTTTTCATTTCGAAATTATTTCTAAACTATCAGTAATCGAGAAAAATGTTTCAAATAGAAAAGTTAGATATTTTTTTGTCTATCCAGTGGTGTACGAAAATAATTTTTCTATCGGCAAATTTTCGAGATATATCACAAAATTTCATTTTTTTAAATGGTAGCCATATTTGATTATTACTTTAAGAAAATACTAATATCTTATTTCTTTCGATTGGTATAGAGTTTATTGTATTTTAAATATGTTTCACCCTTCAAACCTTAAATTTTTCGCAATTTTTTTTATAATATTGTATTATTAAATAATAGAAAATATAACGGAATAAAATGTTTTTTGTACTTTTTATCTGTATGTACAAACTATAGGCCTACCGTTCCGATATCGGAAAACGCCAGTACTCAGATCTGGGTAAAAAAATCTTTCATAATATGCTAAAGAATGGTGTAATATAGTCGAGTCAATGAAGCGGAAAAAACATTAAATCTTCTAAACCCTCAAAACCAGATCCTATTATGATGAAATATTTAAAAATGTTTGTTATTTTTACTTATTTAAAATTATAAACATTCAAGCTAGGGCGCTCAATTATTTACATAGGGTGTCCTTTATACTTACCAATCGAAAGAAATAAAAAATAAGTATTTTCTTAAAGTAATAATCAAATATGGCTTCCATTTAAAAATGTAATTTTGTGTTTCATTTCGAAAATTTGCCGATAGAAAAATTATTTTCGTACACCACTCAATAGACAATAAAATTATCTAACTTTTCTATTTAAAACATTTTTCTCGATTACTGACAGTTTAGAAATAATTTCGAAATGAAAAAATCGACCATCTTCAGTACTCCCCCATTATCAAGTAATCTATGAGAATTTTTGGAAACACAATAGCACATTTAAGATGGCCTCCCAAAGGCGTACCACATGTTCCATATAACTGAAGTTGTATCTCTTATAGTTCCCGAGATCCCAGTGTAGGTTTACGAAATCCGGACAACCTGTATAAATAATTGAGCGCCCCAGCTGAAATGTTTCTGATTTTGAATAATTGAATATAACAAACATTTAAAAAATAAATCATTAAAATCGGATCTGTTTTTGTGGGTTTAGATGTAAAAACCTTTATTGACTCGGCTATTCTAAAAAAATATACTTTTGTTATTCTTCAAAAAATAATAATAAAATAATAATAATAATAATAAATTAATAATAATAATAATAATAATAAAAATAATAATAATAGTAACAATAATAAATTACTAATAATGCCAATTATTAATGATATTTATTTTTCAAATAAAAATTTTCTTTAATGCATACGAGTATATTTCTTTTTGTTTCAATTATAAAGCATTTGAGGCACGTTCCTCAAGCAGAGCGCTCTACCACCTTTAATCATAGCATAGCATAGCACTCGACTCGACTGTGGTATTGAAAGTAAAACTTAAATATACATATACTTTTACATCTGACGGTACAGAGCAGACTAGGGTTATAATTTTAGAAGAGGGGAAACGTGTAAGGTACGGCCCACTGCATGATTCCCCCTTTACTCTTCCAAAACCTTAGATGGTTAAAGACTAGTAGACAACCGCCCTAGAATCCAATTTTAACATTTTCACGATGATGTCTGTGTGTATGTGTGTCTGTGGATCCTCCACTCTAACTCAAATACTATCATTCAGAAAATTTTGAAACCTTGTAGTGCGAACTTTTTCTGTAATGGAAAGAGCCCATTAGATTTTGGTGTAAATCGGATAACTGGTAATGGCACTTTACTAGAAGCTCAAAATAGTTTTTCTTCGAAAAATACCTTTAAATGTTCGGAAGTTGGAGGAAACTGGTAGCACACTAATAATAGGTACACATGGCCGACGAAGATCCATCGGAACACCAGAAAATGTGGAGCTAGTGAGAGCTGCAGTCGAACAATCGCCAAGACTCTGCTCGAAGGCACGCTATTGCATAGGGGGTTTCAGACCGCAGTTTGAGGAGGATTCTGCATTTAGATTTGAATATCCATCCCTTCAAAATAATGATGGTTCAGGAATTGAACCCAGCAGACTACGCCAACCGCCAAAATCTGTGTGAGGAAATTCTTGCAGCGATCCCTCCTGAGGCAGCATTCTTCAGCAGCGACGAGGCACATTTTCACCTAAGCCGGATTGGGAATAAACAAAATTTTCGCTACTGGGTTGAAAACAACCCCCAAATTGTTCACGAAAGACCGCTACATTCTCCGAAACTAACGGTGTGGTGTGCCGTATCACAATTTGGCGTTATAGGCCCGTACTTTTTTGAAGAGGGAGGCGTGACCGTGACCGTGAATTCCGGGGGTTATGTTTCAATGTTGCAAAATTTTTTGCAGCCCCGATTGAAAGTGGTTGTTGAAGAAGAGAGATTAGGGGACTTTTGGTTCCAACAGGATGGGGTTACAGCCCACACAGCCCGAAATTCTCTAAACGCTTTAAGAGAAATGTTTCCTGGACGTCTAGTGTCTTTGAGAGGTGACGTGGGGTGGCCTGCGCGAGGATATCTAAAGGAAAAAGTGTTTAAAAGTCGCCCCCAAAACCTGCTAGGGCTAAGGGAGCATATTGTTGAAGAAGTAAACGCGATACCCCGCGAAATGTGTCAACGGGCTGTTCAAAACTTCAGGAATCGGCTCCAGCAATGTATTGCAGCTAACGGCCGCCATCTTAAAGACATTATTTTTAAAAATTAATGAGTATAAAATGGTAAGTCCTACTGGTTTCAAAAATAAAAACATTTTTTTCATATATACCCTGGTTTCTTTTTTATAACTCTTCAAAACTGCTCTGCCGCACCCGTAGTTTAATAGGTATATTATTTCTGCACACGCAGCTTTGACTAGAACATCTTTACGACAAATTTTAATATCTTCCTTCGTTTCTGCACACTACGAACGAAATCACTGCCTGATTATTTCTCATCAGTCATATTTCGTTTCGCGTGAGCTGCGAATGCATCGCACAACATGCATCCACATTCTCCGAAGTGTGCTCCAGTGGCATAACTCCGGAACCCGGAGCTACACCTGTGAATAGTGCGGGCGCGTATATTAAACTCCAACACCTGGAGTGCAGTGGTGGAGTGAAATATTACACAGGGCTTTCATTTTATAGGATGGTTTAAACATGGGAGTTTTATTAAAATAAATATGATAGGACATATAAAAAGATACGAGTATATTGTTTCGTATATTTATGTACGAGTATATTGCCATTTCATAAGAATGATTTAGTCTGTTTATGACGAATTAAGATGACTTCACTGATGATGCGGTCACATCTGAAGAAATATTTTCTTACCGACCGGTCACGGTATGATTGCCCGGGTCACACTATACGTTTTGGCGGGACCGGTAAAACCGCATCCGGTTAAACGGGATGGGTCGTACAGCGGCCACATATATCCCGCTAAACAGGACGGCAGCAATGACAACCCGATTCGGACACAGTCGGACCAACATCTGAACAGTGCAGAGCCCAAATAGTATATGTTGTCTATTCAAAAAACAAAACTAGACCCTTGTGAACGCTCGCATTATCTCCAATGTGTTGTAGTTGTCATGCGGCAAATTGACCGTCCCGCCAAACCGCAACATGCTGCGGTAAATCCGGAAACCGGACCGCAACCGCATCGGTGTGTACGCATTCATTTAAAGCAATAAGTTGTTGTCTTCCCGGTCAACCGGTCCCGCCAAAACGCATAGTGTGGCCCGAGCCTAAAGATGCATTCACAAATGAAAATTAGCTTTAGGGTTTTTGTTTAGGTTTAAGTAAGTCATTCACAAATGTAAGTTTAAATTACCTGAAAATTAGTTTTGATATGTACAGACATCTGTGTAAATGCTTCAAAACAAGATTAAAATATCGGTAGAGTAATACTCAACAAGATACCTGTGCGCCGTGAAACTGTCATTCGCTTGGCATTATTTGTTATATTTCAGCAATGGGCTACTTGCGTGCCATTTTTTTATTTAATATTTTTGAAGAGACGATAAAAACTTGCTACTCATATTTTTTCTTTTGGCAAAATTTTCATTAATTGGCCAGAAAAAAATTAATGAAATTTTAATATTTCAATTACCGCCTTGTATGACGTAGAATTACGCCGAACCAATGAATGGCCGTAAAGGCATAGCATCGGTACGCCCCATAGCAACGGCATTGCGGGTAATTTAAACATGACAGATCACCTGATTGACATTTGAATAATAGTTTGGAGGTTAATATTTTAGTTTGTCATTTTAATCCTGTATGAGTATAAGCTAAGTTAAAATCCTTCAAAATCCTACTCGAAATACGTAATAAATGTAACAGAAACCACGCAAATTGCAAATAATAAAGAGAGACAGTGACAGAAAAATGAACTAATGTCAAAATCATATTAAAACACGCACTCGCTCGCCATCTACAGGTTACATTCTTAAATATGCTTCCCTTTCTCAAGTTCAAAATAATGACGTCAAAGAAAATCTTCATTCTTAATTTATTAAAAAACATATATTTTTTTTAAAATAAAATTTATATTTTTACATACGTTTTCAACATTACTTTAGGTAGTGATAGATATCAGATTTTCAGTATCACACAAGTAGCCTATTAAGTTACGACAGTCTCCATGTTCTTCTCGCATTTGTTTAAAAAGCCGAATCCACCAAGTGGATACTAAATAAAGAAGGGTGTATATATCTGTATCATTTCAGACTCGTTCTCATTGGTAAAGTTTGTGACGTCAAACTAAATCATAAACCTAAAGTTTGGACCTTGCAATGTTTAGCTTTATGGTTTGGATTTAGAGACTTAATTCTGAAGTGTGAATGGAGTCATTACATAATATGGGGCCAAAGTCTTTAAATCTAAAGTATAAACCATAAATCTAAACCTAATTTTCATTTGTGAATGCACCTTGTCTTGGGTACAGAGAGTGAATAATTACAGACAAAGACCGTGTGTCTGCCTTAAAGGTATATATAGGAGATTTACATGGGAAATCAGTTTTTTGCAAATTCCTGCTCGTCTAATTATTTTAAGCAAAAACGCGTCAAATAAAAGTTTTAGGGCAAAAAATTCGGCTTCTATTTAAATAAACAGAATTACCTTTACATGTTTTGTAACGACAGTTTTTAAGTATAAAAATGTGGAAAATTAAGTTGAAAATATCGACAGCCATGGAATTGAACACAAAAAAATTAATGCTTGACGTTTTGTGTCACAACGTAAGTTAACTTATTTGACGTTTCTGACAATTTGATTTGAACAAATATCGTTAATTATGATAATAAGAGAAATATTATATTAGACTAATAAATAAAGTAAAAAAATACAGTTGGGTTTAAATAATATGAATTTATTAAAAATTCAACTGCGTAACAAAATTATGTATGATGCTCTGATGTATTCCCAACTCATTTCCAATACATCTAGTACTACAGAAAGGGACTACATTTATGTCTAAGACTCTTTCTTCCAGTAACGCACGTTTTCCTGCTCGTCATATATTTTGATTAAGCGGCTCACGTTTTTTGAAGACACATTAGCAGTCTTCAAATTTTGTCACGAATTTAGCAATTTTGAAATCACGTTCTTCATTAGTATAAATATTCATTTTCTTATAATTTCAAACAATAAAACTAGAGATAAATTTAAATTGTCAAAAACGTCAAATAAGTTAACTTACGTTGTGACAGATAAAACGTCAAGCATTTATTTATTTTTTGTTCAATTACATGGCTGTCGATATTTTCAACGTAATTTTCGACATTTTCATATTTAATTTTTGTTGTTACAAAACATGTAGAGGTAATTCTTTTTATTTAATTAGATGCAGAATTTTATGTCCCAAAACTTTTATTTGACGCGTTTTTGCTTAAAATAAATAGGCGAGCAAGAAATTGCAAAAAACTGATTTCTCATGTTAATCTCCTATGTACACCTTTAACATTTTGGCTGCCGTAATATTACCAAAAATGTAGTCTCTTCTGGCCGGATTTTTTTTTTCTTTAATATGATAACAAGAAGATCAGCAAGTATTATAGGATGTATTTTTTCTCAAAAAACATAATTTTTTTATTGTTTTGGGCTGAGAGACATCACTTGATTCACGCGGCCCCCATAGTTGATGCTTGTTCTAATGGCCGTAAGAATCATACGTAGAGTCAAAAATCTTAAAAAAATTGATCGTAAACATGCCCAAACAAAAACGCTTCAGTCAAGACATCGCTGAGTTATTGTTTGACTAGCCTTTTTGAAGTTCATAAATGTACAACATAGTCGTTTACTTCCAATAATATAATTTTATGTTCCTTTTATATTTTCATTTCTACGTAGAAAAATACTTCATTTTATTGTTGCGTAAGTGTCAAAATAATAGAATAAAGGAAAATATTGATTTATTCAGTGTCTCATTGACATATTCATTACGAACGTCAACTACTTACATTTCAGGCCATGAGAATCAGCAATTGATTCACTTACATACAGGCCAAATGCAGTTTCTATTGCTTACAGCCTTGTTTTTGAGGTTGCCTAAAACTTACATTGATGCGAGCAGCGACAACTGCTTCTAGAATGCAGTGTTTGAGAATCAAGTGATGATGCTCGCGGCCATTGTTGTAAATTCGCTGAGCATCGCGTTACGATTCTCATGGCAGTCAAAGTGTTTTAAAACAGTCACACGGTACCTATAATGGGATCTGGTAATTATTTGACTGGGATGGATGATGAAAGATAACGATATTTAATTGTTAGATTTCTTGGCAACGCAGATACCATTATCACCTTGTAAGCAACAAAATATAATCAACATTTCCTGCCGACGTCACTGTTCTAAATCTCGAAGACGGTGGCATCCAGCCGGCATGTCTCGGATTACACCCATGGCTGAGTAGCACTCGCTAATTACACACATAACATACATCGCATCTTGCCCCCACCACAGACTCTTACCCTCTGACGTCATACTACGTAATGAGTTGGTATTTGTTTTCTGTTGTTTACACGAATTGTGCGTTCAACAGCACATTGGCAAAGGAGATTAGTTTTGGAGATATTGGTTTCATATTTTACACCGTGTTTACAAGCCTATAATGAGGAAGAAATTAATAATAATGTACAGAACAGTATGTAATTAATATTAACTTCTAACCTATTTTTAAATTATAGTAAATATAAAATAATGAGCTATTTCGACAAAAAAAAAAACTATTTACGAACATGATTACAAAATAGACTCTCATATGCTTGAAAGGGTTATTCAATTTAAAGATCCTGGTGTTTTATTTGACGAAAAGCTCAATTTCATTAATCATATATTACAAACTGTTTATTTATTTACTTATTTATTTATTCATTTATTTATTTATTTATTTACAACCTCCCAACAGGATTCAAAGTATCCCAATAAAGGAGGGGTTGGATACACCAATACATCACAATAACAACTTGAATAGGCACGCATTATACAAAAATATACATTCTTAAGAAAACAACCTAGTACATCGACAAAGTAGAAATTGATTTTAGAATATTACAATAAATTTTTACGTAAGATATTTTTTAATTCACAGTAGTTAAGACTGAAAATATCCATTTTATCATTCATAATATTTTCGACTTCATTATACAGGTGTCTCACAACTCACGCTCCAGAGCGAATGAGGAAACACGAGACTGCACTCGGATGTGTAATTTCGAAGAAAAAAAATCTAGCTTAAAAGATATTCGAGAAAAGACGTCTTAAAATTGACCAATCACAGACATACACCTTTAACGTGTGTTTGCCGTAATTTTACGTTACTAGGGTTTTATACAAATCAAATCGTCTTTAAAATGTGTGGGCGACTGTAGTTTTCGAAAAATGTCAGTGTCAAATTAAATTTGTCAAGGTGAATAAAAAGAGGCAAATTCTTACCATTTCGGATAGAAATCTTGTGGATCATAAAGT
Source organism: Harpalus rubripes (assembly GCA_963082715.1). Lineage (NCBI taxonomy): Eukaryota > Metazoa > Arthropoda > Insecta > Coleoptera > Carabidae > Harpalus > Harpalus rubripes. The sequence goes on along the minus strand of OY720462.1, from coordinate 12,170,968 downwards.
GATATTGAGAGCCATCGCAAGGACGCATGAGACCGGTCAAGTTATGCCAGATCAAATGACAATAATATTTTCGTATAACACATTTTACACAGCTGCTACAACACGTTGCACTGTACGACATAAATGATGATCTCGGATGACACCTTCGCTAACCTAAATTTGTTGACAGTGAAAAGTCAACTGTAAAGTGTCAAAATTACAGTAAGTCAAACAAATTTTGTAACTCACTAGTAGTATTTTTAAAACCTAGCAACCAGTTTTATTTTGTAATAATATCATCACACCTCAAGATATCCTTCCGGGATTGGTGGTTTAAAAAGTCTTGTAACTTCGTTATACAAGCAGCCGCAAATTATTTTCTTCTATTTGTTGGCAACCTATTGTCGTCGGCAAGTGTCAGTTTCGTCTGGGGCGCGAGTTGTGAGACACCCTGTATATTAGACATAATCATCTAACTGGATCTCTAGTTTCATAATTTTTTCTACATAGCCTAATGCAATACGTTATATTAGACCTAGATGCCAACCGAGGAATATTTATTTGTATACGGCTCACTGAATTAACGTCATCTATAATATTTCGCAGTAACCCATGTAAATATAAGCATGAGTCAATCTTACGTCTAGAATCCAATGTTTGCATATTTAAATTTGATAAAGTTACGGAGTAACTGTAAGTAAATGAATTAAAAAGAGAAGATTTTATCGCGCAATATCGTATAAGCTGTCTTTGTACCATTCAATTTTGATATTATGAGTATGATACATGGGATTCCACATAATCAGGCAATACTCAAGCTTGGATCTAACTAGAGAAAAGTATAAGGTCTTGAGAGTTGTGATATCGAAGTTACGTGAATTTCTAATAATGAAACCTAATGTTTTATGGGATGTATTCACTATATAATCATAATGACGACAGAAATGTAATCTGGGATCAAATATAACTCCCAAGTCCTTATGAGTATTAACTCTATCAAGACTAAGGTCACCAATCCAGTAAGACGAAATAGTTGTAGTATGTTTCATTGCGTAAGACATATCTTTACAGTTTGAGACATTAAAGAAAAGACGTGAGGATGAGCACCAAGCTAGAAGGTTATCAATATCCTTCTGAAGCTGATGGCAGTCAGAAACTGAATCAGTGACTTTAAATAATTTTAAATCATCAGCAAATAGCAGTGATTCTGAATATTCCAAGCACTCAGTTATATCATTTATGAATAAAACAAAAAGGAGTGGCCCTAAATTTGACCCTTGTGGTACACCAGACGTAGGAATAAAACAATTAGATTTAAAGCCATTACACCGAACAAACTGCTTGCGATTTGTAATATACGAGCGCAACAAATTAAGAAGATTAGGAGAAAAGTCAAACTGATGCTGAAGCTTATATTATAGCAACACTTCATGATTCACAGTGTCAAATGCTTTCGGAAAATCAGTGTAAACAACGTCTATATATATGTATTTTTCAAAACATTTCGAAACATTAGAGAATATAGGAATGGGTCTGTAAATAGTTACATTGCTAGGATTACCAGATTTGAAAATTGGACAAAATTCTTTTAATCAGGAAATATGTTATTCTTAATGCGAAGATTAAACAATATATATATATATATATATATATATATATATATATATATATATATATATATATATATATATATATATATATATAAAAGGGTTTTCCAAACAAATCAGAACATCCTTTTAAGTTAAAACTGCATACAAAAATTTAGTCTCCATTTTTAGAAATTCACAGTACTGCATTCATATTTCAACTCATTACTTTTACGTAATTATTTTAGTATATTTCCAGTTAATATTCTGAATAATTGACCTAAAATCTGAGATTGGGATAAAAATCTTGTTTATTAAAGCGATAAAAGAGAAATTATTATTGAACTCCTCTCTTTCTATTCGATTTGTAAAGAAGCGAAGTGAACACCCTCTTGTCAATTTGTTTTCCGGAATTAAGAGCTGTTTTGCAATGCTTGACAGCTGGAAGGCTGGAAGTTTTAATATTTCAAAAATAATTCAAACGTGGTTTGATACATTAATCAATTCAGGTTTGTTTTCTTTTGACACAGGAATTAGCGATTTATTTCAAGGATTAACGAATAAATTTCCATCATTTGTATTCGTACTTTTTGTGTGAGACAAATTAAGTATATTAGGGGAAACTGTAAATAAAAGAAAGTAGATTAAATCAATGTAGTTCAACCGAGCAAGTTTTGATTTCAATCTAGAATTTAGTAACATAATAAATAAAATTACAGTATTTATTTTTCACAAAATTAATATTGTCCGTAACTGATTTCTGATTTGTGCAATTAAAGATGTAAAGTAAAATTCTTGCTCGTGAGTTCATAATTGTGACTATGGATGTCAGATCCATCGACTAGAGGTTTGTTCCTACATCTAGTCCGAACTGTCATATGTACGTCAGACGCATGCGCATTTTTCCATCATTCCAACCGACTGTTATACAGTCCATCGGACTGTTGATATGTTTGTTCCTACAGAATTCGGACGCATACATGAACGCATCCGAGGACTGTCAGATTCATCCACTGGTCTGTGTTATGTTCTAATTACTGAGTTTACATGCAGTTTTGAAATCGTTCTTAAAACGTTTTTAGTTTTCAAAACGCCATGTATACAGTGTCAAAACGGTTTTGAATGGGCCCGTCCAAGTCTTTGACTTTTTCGAAATTATATGTCGCATATGATTTTTGAAAATAAATAAATGAAAACGAAATAAAAATTGCTATATATTTTGTATTTTTATACCTACAATAATGTAATTAAAGTTTTTAGCGTAAAATGATCGCCATGTTGTGACGTCAGCGTCATTACAGTCGTCCAGTTACCCTGTGAAAATGTCACTATACAGTGGACCATGCATATTTTGCTCATAAATTCGCAATTGGCTTTACACATACTCTAAACATACTCATATTTAATATATCCGAGTAATTTTTTTATTAAGATCAAAAGAAAATTTACTTATTAAATAAATTTATATTATAATTTATGTTTTAATTATTGTAATCTCAATACTTGTCATTGTTGTAATCATTTTGAAAATAGGAATGTCAATGTTGGATTACTTTTTATTATGAACTATATTTTGATTATTGTAATCAATACTGTCATTGTTGTATTTAATTATATATAGAAGATAGTTTAAATACTATTTTAATTATAATAATGGCACTTGGTGAGTATAATAACTTTCAATATTATATTACAGAAAGTCGTAAAGTCATATTAATTAAATCGAATGATTAAACTGATTATGAAAACGAGCAAAAATTATTAATTTTACTTACCTGATTCTTATTTATGTATAATATGTACTATGGAAGTTTTTCATAAATTATCATTTAACACTATTCCTATACATATTCATGTAAGTAAATCAAACAAATATATATTTTGAAATGATATAATAACTATCTGGTTTACTTATTACCATTAGCTCTAAAGATTTTTGATCACAGTTTGTAATGGATACGTATTTTTATTCTTGCAATGCAACATTTATTGTATATTATATTACCATTATTAATGGTAACGTATGTCGGTTCTCTCTACTTATGACGGAGTGACGCTAACGTCACAACTTTCGCGCCAAAACTTTAATAATTAATTTAGGAGTTATTAAGCACAATTTCAAGAAAACAAAAAATACGGAATTCTTATTTATAAATTCTTCGTAACATATAAAAAATTCAAAAAAAGTTGGACGAGCCCATTATCTCAAACCAAAACTAAAATTCATGGGTTGGACTTGAAAACTAGTTTCAAAACTACTCATGTAATTACTTAAAGTTCAGTTTCGATATTGCGCATGCGTACAGAGCATAACGTTTCTGTCGCTTTGTGTTACTAGCCCTCAAATATACGGACAGTTGTGCAGTTTTAGTGCGTAGTGGTACGAAGTATAAAAAATACTTGGAATAATAGCAAAACGAAGTATTTGGAATGAAGAGGATCTGTCACTTACATCAGCTAAATGCGTATGCGCCGAAACTGATTTCAAATCAATTTTTAAACTTGTTTTGAAAACTGCATGTAAATAGTTTCGCATAATTTTGACTGAAAACTGAAACCATTTTCAAAACTGCATTGTCAGTACATACGCGCTGCGAGGAAAATATCGAAGCATAACCTGTGATTGTTTATCTTCTTTCAAAAGTGAATATAATGAGTGTATCTGATCCAGAATTATTCTGATTCATCTCATGAAGAAATTTATTTGAAATTTGGCCATCCTCGAATAAAAAAACACGAATTATTTAGGTGTGTACTAGATAAATAATTAATATTTGTTTTTCGATAATTTATAGACAGATATTTTTTCTGCAGAAGAAGCAGTAATTAATTATGATGATGACAAGTCCGTTGTCCATTCCAACCATACAAAGTTTCTTACATATGTCTGAATGAGTACATGAACAAGACATGCGCACAAAAGGGTTCATGAATGCGTACATGAACGCATGCAAAAAGTCGTGTAGGAACAAGCCTTAGATCAATCGTCTTCACTACCTGGCTCATATACTCATATAAATTAACTAAATGACGTCATCACATTAGAATACCATTTTTAGAGAAATTTGACTAAACCTACTTTTGTTTCATTAATATTTCAAACTACTGACAAAAATTCTATAAATTACTAAATCTTAAAATAGTTATTTTAAAAAACGCATGATAATCTTTACTGTTAAAATTGTATATAAAAATGGCATAGAATTCGCTAAGTACGTTTCTAGAGGAAATGCACCTATTCCAGTACAAATTTTAATCCGGTGTCATCCTGTTTTTGATATCTTGTCCTTATCTAGGCGTTCCATTGCATTAATTATCCTGCAGTGTAACATTAACGTAATGAGAGCTCCTTGTTCAAATATTTGATCGTGTTCGGTTATCACAGGATATGCATATGCAGTGACTGCTCAGGAATGTAAGTGTTATTGTAATTCGTATGTTTACTTTCTTCCACGGAATTCATTCCATGTTTAATTGGGTTACAATTTCTTCCACACTTTCAACAAATGGAAAACGTAATTAAGGAATTGTGTAAAGAAATAGGACGGTAACATATTAGCAGAAATTAAAACGATAATGATATTAAAGAAAAGATTTGTCAAAAAACGAAAATAGTTAACTATTCAAAAACACCAACTGAAAATAAAGATGGTACACTTTTCTGAAAGTTTTCGAATGAATTTAGGTATTTTATGAACGAATTGTCTCCATCCAGTCAGGGCCGCTCCGTGGGTATAAGGTGCCTTTGTGTAAAGTTATATTTTAGCGCCCTACCGGGCCTATTCTTTATCTCAGTGGTTAATATTTAACCACTGGTTAATTCTTTTAACCAATCAACGGACCTATTCTGTAACTCAGTTGTTAATTTTTAACCACTGGTTAACATTTTTATCCAATAGATATTAATTTGACAACTCAGTTACAGAATAGGCCCGTAAGTATGTTAACATATAAAAAAGGGATTTTTAGTTGTTAAATCAATAACTATTGGATAAAAATTTTAACCAGTGGTCAAAAATTAACCACCGAGTTACAGAATAAGGCCCCACATGATGTAAAATTTGCCAATTACCACACGCTTTAAAGTTTAAACTTTACCACCTACTTTTTATTCTTCAAAAATGCTAGAATTAATATATTGATGAAATTTTCTTAGATTCATTCTTGTAATCAACAGACGATAATCAAAATCGTTTGTTGTAATCAACAATTTTACAGTTATAGTTTGTAACATAACAATGAAAATGAAACAATGAGAAAAAATTATCCGTTTGGCAGGATATTCCTTTAACTTTTTAATTTTTAATAAGGAAAATTCAATATCGGTAGATAATAAAATTATCTCATTGTGATTTCAGAATAGACCTTTTCAATTTAAAGAAATAGAAGATATGCGCAATGGGGATCTGCCCATAGTAAGAACCATGGGCGTCATTTCAGCTTTCTAACTGGAGTGGCAAGACGTATCGGGGGGGGGGGGGGATACCCCCCAGACCACAGTTGAAAGGGGGGTCGGGAAATTTTTAAAAACTGACTTTAAATTTGTGAGTTTCTGAAGCATTTTCAGACTATTTTTAATACAATTTAATTTCTAACAATTTACCCTAAAACAATAATTTTTATACAGGGCAAGAAACCGAAAACAATATTGGTTAATGGTTAACCAAAATCGAGAACTTAATTTTTAAAAAGGTTTTTGTTGAAAAACCGGTTTACTGTTTACTTAACCGGTTTTTATATCGGTTAAATAAACCGGTTAGATTAACCGATTAAATAAACAGGTTAGATTAACCGGTTAAATAAACCGGTTAGATTGTGTGTAATTTGAGTGAAATAAAAAGTATTATATTACTCGTGGGAACTTTATTATTCATGAAATAATAAATATAACTATACTTTTTACTCATATTCCATAAATAACTAACAAAAAACTTAATAGAATTGTACTTATTATACGTTATGTAAGTATTACGAACAAGCACAAACAAGCATGGTCAGGGCAGGCTTCGGCTCGCACCGCATACTGTATGCAGCGCAAGGAAATAGCAACCGGCTAAATCGTGAATTACATTTAAAATTCCCTCCTTTTCAGAAACGGTTTAAAAAACCGGTTTTAATTAATTTCGGTTAATAGTTACCGGTTTTTTTAGTAATTAAAAATATCGATTTCGGTTTCGGTTAAAAATCAAAATTTTAGACTCAAAATACCGGTTAACCGGTTTTATAAACCGGTTATAAAAACCGGTTTCTTGCCCTAATTTTTAATGACTTATTAACTAAACCACATGTAGAGTAATTATCGTTCGTACACAACTCAAAAGTGTGCCTAATTTTAATTTATGCATGCTCAGCCCATTTGTTTATGATAAAAGGAAATATCAAATAAACATGATACAAAAAAACTTTTTGTCATCATGTTGTAGGCTTGTATTTTTCAATTAAGTATTCGTAAATTATTGAGACTTACTTTAAATTTCTAGGGTGACAAAATACTAGGCTCGACAATTCTGGGGTGGCAACTGCCACCTCTTGCCACCCCCGAATTACGCCTATGGTGAACAAAGAACAACTGAGATCTATGGGGATTGTTTCTAAGAAATTTAGACGTAAAATGTGAGAAAAATCCTTGACGATAGCGATAGAAAGAGATAGCCGTTAAATTGAAAAGGTCTATTGTATGTAAATCATAAAACATTGTCGAATTCATTCTTGTAATCAATATTATTGAGCTATAATCAATATATTCTTTGTTGTAATCAACATTTGTAGTTATTATTTCAATATAATAATGCTAGAAAAATAACGAACCGAGTGGTACGATAAGTATTTTAATTATAACTAGAGCTTGTAGAGCTCTAATGCAAACAATTTAAAAAATATATTGTTCACTTCTATCGCGTTAATTTGTAAGATGTATAGTAAATTGTTCTTTATGATTAAAGGCAATTTATAAAAATTTACTATTATTTATACTTTACTGTGTTGTAACGGCGCCTCTCAAAGTCAGGCGCCTTTGTACGGGGCACAACCTGCCCACCCGCACATAGCGGCCCTGCATCCAGTAGTTAACAAATCCCTGGTAGTATTTGAAAAAAGCTGTTTCTCCATGTTAAGCGCCTATGTCACGCATTCTCGAAAACCGTTTTTTTAACAAGCTGGTAGCTATATCAACTCCATATTTGATTAATAATGAGCAGTATCTCCCTCCTTCATTTCATTATGATTCCGTTCGTCGTCACAAGTTCTCGTGCATTCTGCTACCTTGGTGTGAAATCCAATAACCTCCTTCCGCTTGCTCGTCGCCGTTCCGGAGCTTCGCGGGCGACTTAGTTTTTAATATCGGCGTGACAGGAGAGTGTCACGGAGTTTTTACCCGAGACTGTGCAGAGCACACTTCGCGCCTAACTCATTTCCTTTCATTTAAATGACTTTAATACAGACATGTGGATGGCAAGCAGATGAAGGCAGATTCAGCCGGGACTTAGTAAAGATGGTTAATACTAAGGGTTGTATATTTTCAAAAGAGAAGTTGAGTTTTCAGTTTATAAACAATTTACAAGTATAATGTTACAATTTCTATAGAGACCACTAACGAGTTTAATTATTAATTTCATTATTAAATCCAACAGAACTGCTTTTTCTCTTGTATATATAATTCATTACAACTAAATATAAGTAAAATCATGCATTTGTGTTTTTCAGCGCGTGTTAATATTAACAGACCGGGGGTTAGTGCTACGCGAAAAATGTGTCCTGGTATTCCAAATACTGGCCCTTGGTACTTACTTGAAATACCCTGGCGAACGATTTGCTGTCTTCCCCAGAAAAAAAGGCGATCTACCCAGCTGTGGTCATGACCCAAAACTATTTTATGATGATGATATTTTAGGGGGTATTCTCTGTGTTGAAGTTAGCGGTTTGAAATGATCGGAATAAACATATTTTCAACCGGATTCAAATGTTGAACTCACCCTAAAATATAAGGTTTGTTCCTACACGACTTTGTGGATGCGTTCATGTACGCATTCATGAACCCTTTTGTGCGCATGTCTTGTCTTGTTCATGTACTCATTCGGACATATGTAAGAAACTTTGTATGGTTGAGCGAACAACGGACATTTTTTCATCAGATGAATCAGATAACAAATTCCAAATCAATCACTATGACTACGTTTATCTCGACAATTCAAGCGGCTTTGTATTATGACTAGAAAAATCCTATTGGTTTATCTCAGCTGATTGAAAATAGGATTGAGTTATTTTCTTCTTCTTTAAATTCGTATCGACTAAAAAAGATAGTTAAATACTAGTTTATGCAGACAGACAGGGAGAGGAATATGATCTAATTTCTTGCTGGATATATAATCTCAAAATCTAAAAATTGTCATGCTGTTATTTGTCATCTCTTTTAAAAACATTAAAAAATATTTGTTTCTTCATCACTCCAAATATTTAGCTTTTGGACAATTTTACTAAGTTTTATGTCGCGACTTTTATAAAATATGATAAAATGCAAATAACCAACATATTGCGGATGTGCGCATGCGTAGTTACATTATTTGAAGCTTCACGGTTTACTTCGACAGAAGTGAAGCCGCTTCATAAGTCCAAGCCTGTTATTTTATAGGTTTGACTTAACATTTTCAAGCGGCTTGAAATATTAATCTCGATCGTTTATTACGAAGATTGAAAAGGGATTTACTAAATTCAAGCGGCTTAAAACGTTGAAATAAACGTAGTCTATGTTTACTTGTGGAAAAAAGATAAATAATCAAAGGTTATGCTTCGATATTTTCCTCGCACCGCGAAAAATTGGTACATAGCACAGATTAGTGGATGAATCTGACAATCCGTTCATGTACGCGTCCGAAGTCTAGAGCAACAAACATACCAACAGGCCGACGGACTGCACAACAGTCAGTTACAATGATATTTTTGAAATACGCATGCGTCTGACGTACATATGACTATCTTGACTAGCTACAGGAACAAATCTAATAAGGGGAGCTTGTTCGACCGGATTGACTGAGGGATAAACGCTCAACCTGATCGAAGTACATGTATGATTCATCATCATTAGAGGTTATCTGTCAGCTGCATTTTAAGTCAGATCGTAAAAAAGAAATATTTGAAAAAAGCAGGAAGTAAGAAAAAGAAAATTCTCGATCTTATGGACGAAAAAGGCTTGGAATACTCTTCTAAACATCTAGCGAGAAAATATAGTTAAACAGCAAATTTTTCTGAAAACTTACAATTTTGGAAGGGTCGCTTCAACAATTATATTTGGTTTCAATTTAGTATTTAGCACATCGCAAATATAATTAAAAGTGTTTTACAAACTCTAAAATTTTGTATCCAATCTAAATCGGTAAATTGTTGTAACACAATGTTTTCCCACCAATCAAAACTTCGTTTTATTTTTCATTCGTAACCTTTTATTTTAAAAATATGTGCGTAATGTTTTAGCTCTTACCAATTTAATTTAATGTGAGGGTGTAATGAAGTCAAAAACGGTATATCGTGTCAAGACCTATACTACTTATTCTTGTTCCATATTCAATTATATTAGTCTACAAAAATCAAGTAAACATATCCATGCAAATTGATAAGAGAAGTTTCACCGACGCTTTCAATCGGGTTCAAATAGGGTCCGCTCAACCCGCTACAACAAGAGCGAGATAAACGGTAGAGAGTCGACCTTGAGATTCAACCGGGTCGAATTTCAACCGGGATAAACTTAGTGGGTAAAAACAAAGTTTTCAGATAAAATAATGATGTATGGTGCAATTTTAGCAGGCGTACGATAAAATTGAAAAGGAGCACTTAGCTTTAGCTCATGATATCGCTGAAGACACCATTGCTAAAAACATTAATTAATTTATGGAAGTAGGACTTTTGCAATTGTATGACTATTCTACCAAGAGTAGGACAGCTGAAAATTTTAGATATGATTCTTTTTAGTAAAATACTGTTGAGAATACGCCAAAATTTATTTTTCTTGACTACGGATATGAGTGACGTTTCCAGTAAGGAAAGCTCACTGGAATCATTTAGAATTAAATCTACATTTATAATAAGTTGGAAATCACAGTGATATATGAATATTACTAATGACAAACGAAATTACAAACGTTAGTTTCTGAAATTGGAACGGCGTTGTTTGACAGAAATCTTTACACATAGAGGGAATAATTTATTAATTTTGATGATAAATTGCAACACTTATACAAGGTATTTCAATTAAAACGCGAGTAGATTAATTATTAATGTTTGCAAGTAGCAATCATTAATTCACATTCTAAATACATCAGTTTAATTTAAATTCAATTAATCCTAGGCTCTTTCAGTCACGAAGCCTGAAAACTGATACCATCAACAAAATCACGAGATAAATATTAAATCAATTCAATTATTTCCAGCAGCAGACAGCTCTGCCTGAAGTTGCTTTGCTCAGGTTTGTTCTATTTAACCACGTGTTTCATTACCTATTTAAACCTTGTACCATTCATTTCATTAATTAAAATATTATCATGTTTCAGGAGCGCCGACGACTGCCGAATGTAGCCGGGCGCGCCCGACGAGGCAGGAATGAGATTTCAGAGCTGAAATTAAAAACTGGAAAGAGGAATTTTATCATGGAGATTAATTTGCCGCTCATATGATGAAACGATTTTTTACTCGTCTAAATTTTAAGAGAGGTAACAAAAATTTCCCTTGATTAAATTACAAAAAGTCACGTAACATACACTTTGCAGGGAAATATTAACTAGCTTCTGCTTTTATAATTACTGACTTTTTTCATATATTTTACAGAAACAGAATCATATGAGTCCAAATAAACTTATTTCAAGTAAAATGCAAAAAAACCAAAATCTACGATCGAAAAATTAATCATTTTTTTTCCATAAAAATAATAACTATTTTTTTTGTAATAAACTACTTTTAACATCATATACAGTATGTCCAATTTAGAGTTGCCACCATTGGCATCTCGAGAACTATAAAAGATACAATGTCGGTTAGTGGAACTTTTTGTGCACCTATAGGGTCCATCTCAGATGTACTTTTCTTTTACCAAAAAATCACATACGTTACTAGATAATGACGGAAAACTGAATTTGGTCGATTTTACCTCTCGCTAAAAGAGGTATTGGATTCATGCTAAAAATCGCATATCCAAATTTTAGTCAATTAACACGTTTTAAGGTCCCTAGAATCCGATTATAACATTTTTACGATGATGTCCGTATGTGAGTGTGTGGATGTTGGATCCACGATTTCTCAAATACTATAAGAATTAAGACATTTTTAACTACGGATTCCTCAATCTAACAATAATAGAAAGAGTTGATTAAGTTTTGGTAACAATTGGACAACCGGAAGTAGTAGTTACAAGAAAAAAAATCTGATGTGGCCAGCACATAATCTCTCGCCAGATATTTTACCTGGTTGTACGCATAAAACAAAAAATATTTTTAAATACAAATACATACATATATTCATGTCTCACTACAAAATAATTCTCACACACACATACGGACATCATCGTAAAAATGTTATAATCGGATTCTAGGGACATTAAAACGTGCTTATTCACTAAAATCTGGATATGCGATTTTTAGCATGAATACAATACCTCTCTTAGCGAGAGGTAAAAATCATCTAAATATTATTTATCGAAAATTTATGTAAATACTTATATTAAAGAACGTTAATTTCTTTATTCGATAAATATAAATTCATTATCATGTCTTCAATAGATTTAAAAATAAAGAAATGTATATAAAATAATTTGATGTAAAAATTCTCAGATCAATACTTCAAGGCAAGAAATTCAAATGTTCGTAATTCACACATAAATGTCACTGTCAAAAATATTTGTATGCCAATGTCAAAAATATTTGTACATCATTATGAAGTTTATGAAAATAAATAAAAAGTCAACAACGCAAAAGAATATACCTAAAAAAGAATATAAAAGGAATTTGCGAAAAAATGGCGAATAAAAGAAAAAGAAAAGGAAAGTTGAAAAAATTCAGGATATTGAATATGAAAAAAAATGTTTGTATTGTACATAATTTATATAAAAATAATTATTTTGTAGTGAGACATGAAAATATGTATTTGTATTTAAAAATATTTTTCGTTTTATGCGTACAACCAAATAAAATATCTGGCGAGAGGTTATGTACCGGCCACATCAGATTTTTTCATTTTAAAATTACTTCTAAACTATCGTAATCGAGAAAAAAGTTTCAAATAAAAATGATAGATATTTTCGTTGTCTATCCAATGGTGTACGAAAATATTTTTTATAGGTAAATTTTCGAGATATACCTAACACAAACATACATTTTTTATTAAATGGAACCCATATTTAATTTTTACTGTAAGAAAATATTTTTTAGTTCATACCAATAGTATCCCTACTCATGTTAACTCAAAAATATAGAAGCAAAATTAATTTATGAAGCAAGGAAAGTATGGAATAAGTTACTTAAGAAAATAAAATACTATTTTGAAAAACTAATGAAAGTCTTGACAAAAAAATAAGGAATTTCGTGAAAAATATTAAAAAATATATAATTTGAACGGTAAAACAAATTTAAAATACAATTAACTTTATATCAATCGAAAGAGAAAAAATACGTATTTTTTTAAGGTAAAAATCAAATATAGGTCCTATTGAAAAAAAATATAACTATGTGTTATATCTTTGAAATTTACGGATATTAAAATTTATTTCGTACGCCACTGGTCAGGTAATAAAAATATCTAATTTCTTTATTTAGAACATGTTTCTAGGTTACTAATAGTTTAGAAGTTATTCGAAAAAGAAAAAATTAACAAAATTCAGGTTTTCGCCATTATCTAGTAACGTATGTGAATTTTTGGAAAAATATGAGCACATCTAAGATGGCCCCCTATAGGTGCACAAGAAGTTCCATTTAACCAACATTTTAACTCTTATAGTTCTCGAGATTCCAATGGTGGCAGCTCTAAATGGGCCATACTGTATATGAATGTACGAGGGCAGCGCCAAAAAATTCCGGCCTGATATAGATCCAAGTATTACAGCAAGTGAATGATAACTGATAACAAGTCAGTTCAAGTCTTATTATTTTAAGTCAATTATTTTTCTAATAATTGTCACTCGTTTATAATAATGTCTGAAGTCACGAAAATTGAGTATCGAGCTGTTATCAAATTCTTTACCCGAGAAAGCTTTTCTTCTCAATGTATCAAAGATCGGCTCGATGGAGTTTATGGGAAAAATTCACCGTCTTATTCTGTTGTAAAAGATTGGTCGAAACGTTTTCGATTTGGGCAGGAATCCTTGGAAGATGACGTCAGAACAGGAAAGACGACGGACGTGGTGACGGACGACAATGTTGCCCTTATTGAAAATCTAGTATTAGGTGAGCGACGCTTGAAGGTGAAAGAAATATCTCAAATGACGAGGCTTTCTGATACAAGCATTCGTCGAATCAACCGCGATCATTTAGGCATGAATAAAGTTAGTGCAAGGTGGGTCCCCAAACATCTCTCAGCAGCGCCAACGTCGTGTTGAATATGCTCAAAAATTTTGAAGCTATGTGATGTAAACCCAACGGAGGTGTTGAAGACAATTGTCACAAGAGATGAAACTATGGTTCTCCTCTATAATACTTTATCCAAAAGGGAGTCGATGGAATGGTGGCGAAAAGGAGATACACCGCTAAGAAAGTTCAGGGTCTGCCAGTCGACAAAAAAGGTGATGGATACGATCTTTTGGGATTGAAGGGCATTCTTCTTATAGACTTTAAAGGACGTAACACGACATTCAATGGAGCATATTATGCAGCACTTCTGGCATAAATTGCGACAAAATATTCGGGAAATAAAACGTAAACTAACCAGAGGCATGCGTTTGCTGCATGACAATGCAGCCGTGCACACTGCTGCAATTGAGCAAGCTGCGATCATCCTCCTTATAGTCCAGATATGGCCCCCCGTGACTATCTGTTTGGAAATTTGAAAAAGGGTGTCATTTCAGAGACGACGAAGCAGTGAAGGCTGCACTTTGGACACATTTTGAAGACACACCAAATGAATATTTTTTTAGGGGTATTGAATTGTTACTGAAACGTTGTAATAAGTGCATTGTTGTCAGGGGGGGGGGTATTATATTGAAAAATAAAATTTAATTGTAAGTCTACAGCGTTTCTTATGCTCCTGTTGATAAGATTTACGGATTGTCAATTTGATTGTATGTTTATGTGGAATCCAGACGATGTTACAGTACATTTCATGAGAAGGACATCCACTTCAATAAAATTTTCAGTGAAACTTTTAAAAATATAAGTTTCCGAAATTTGCATATCACTATACAGGAGTATAAAAAATAGTGTGTATAACACGTGCTGAAAGTCCTTTGTCGAACACAAACGATTGTAACTTTCGTTTTGGTTTGAAAAGAAACATTTTCTGCACTTGGTATACAAATTACTATTGTTCACAAAAATTCTTTTGTTCACAGTCATTTCAATATGTTGCCAAACTTTTTGAAACATACATATACAAAACAAAGAAATACATATAAATATATTTACGAACCTATAATATTTTTATAACTTGAAAAATATATTCTATTAAAATATTTCCTATTTATTTTTAATCATTAATATTTACATTACTATTTGGTATTCAAAGTGCCCAGTTGTGTAATTTGTTTAAAACCCTGGTAAAATATTTGTGCACTTCCCGAAATGTTTGCAGATTTACAAAAAATTACCCAGTTTACGTTAAGCCATACTAACATTAATTAATTTTAAAGTATTTAGGTCATGGAATTAAAAAATAGATCCACTTTATTTTCACATCTAATATAAATGAGATTTTCTTCTAAAAATATTAAATTTTATTATCTTGTTTTTGAGTTTACTCTGTGAATCGAAAGACGAATTTGCTGGAGTTTTAATATTAATTTGTGAAAGAAGGCTACGGCTTTGAATTATTTATTTTCTATATACATACATTATTTTTCAATTTACTCATAAAAGTATAATAACCCTCCTGTCAATATTTTTAATAAACAATTGAGTCGCCTGAAATGTAATTTAAATATAATAAAATATTCAAATGTAAAAATATTGCATGCATACAATGTCAAATGCAATTTGAAATAAATATACATATGTCTTTCAAAATAAAAAAGTATATTTTTAGTAGAAATTGAACTATATCATACCACATACATACGTGCATGTATTTGCATTATTTTTCACAAATGGATAATTTGGTCAGCGCATTACCTCCCATCAATTCAATTTTAATTCATGCTAATATTTGATAATAATAACGAATATATGTAGTTTATATTTACGTACACTCAATATTTCCCAGTTGATCCCCACGTCATCAATTTCTGATGCAAGAATTACATAACTTTTATCTAGCATCTTTGTCGTACACACATGGCATATATGAAACTTTTATTCGCTATCTCATTGTCGTCGATTTTTCAGAGGGATATAAGCTATCTCCGTCTAACCAACGGCAAAAAATGAAATAGAAACCGTATTGTAACCGCGGTAACGAGTATCATTTTCAAATATTTGAATATTCATGTCATTCTGTCATTCATGTGAATAAGATGATTTTGGCGTCGATAATAATTTGTGCTTCGTTGTGTGTTGGTAATTTTGTTAATTGGTATTATACATATTGTGCATTTTGCTATTGCGAAGACATGTCATGTGTTTCTAATATGCCCAACAATTATTGCAACATATTGCTTTTGGACAATGAAGAGATATATTTTATCCATTATACTTATATTGTATTTATTCAAATGGTTTATTATTTCTAAATAACTATTTATAATTCGAATTTTGATAAATAACGAAATTGACACAATATAAGTCGTATTGTCAGTTTTTACCAGTTTTGATATTACATCATAATTATTTCAAATAAAAGGCGATTTCGGGCGACATACCCGTTCACTTCTTCGGATTACTTACGGATAGTTACGGTATGATATGGTTAATGGTGCGACATTTAAAACTGTCAAAAATAGTGTCTGACAATTAAAATGCATTAACGGAGAAAGATAGTTTTTTCCATATTTGTCCAAAAAAGAGTCAAAGAAAATAATGTCACCATGTTTGACATAAGCCCACGACTCCGACTGTTTTGACTTTTGACATTTCAAAAAAAGACATAAAAAGAGATAGAAATAGTGAACAGAGAGCTGACCCGACTCGCAAACCCGTTCAGCTGTGAGCATTGATCCAAGAATACCGGGTATGTTGTTCCTAGCGCCCGAATGTGTGAAACTAGAAAATTAAATCCCTATAATAAAACCATGGTAACAATATGACGTCATCAATTCCCTCCCGCCCCTTTCGATTTGAACCATACGTTTACTATTGATGACGTGGAGATGAAGTCGTGGAAACTGACTTTAGGTACTTATACAGGCTGTCCCACAACTTGCGCCCCAGAGCGAATGAGGAAACACGAGACTGCACACGGATGTGTAATTTCGAAGAAAAAAAAAATCTAGCTTAAAAGATATTCGAGAAAAGACGTCTTAAAATTGACCAATCAGAGGCCTACACCTTTAACGTGTGTTTGCCGTAATTTTACGTTACTAGGGTTTTATACAAATCAAATCTTCTTTAAAATGTGTGGGCGACTGTAGTTTTCGAAAAATGTCAGTGTCAAATTAAATTTGACAAGGTGAATAAAAAAGGCAAATTCTTACCATGTATTCAGCCGCTGATTACTTAGAAATGATTATAATTTTCGGAGAATGTGGACGTAACGCCAGAGAGGCAGCACGAGTCTATTCCGAACGTTTTCCGGATAGAAATCTTGTGGATCATAAAGTGATATTGAGAACCATTGTTGTTTTAATCTCAAAGAATTCAAATGACAATAATATTTTCATTTAACCCATTTTACACAGCTGCTACATTACGTTGCTCTGTACGATATAAATGATGATCTCGGATGACACCTTCGCTAACCTAAATTTGTTGACAGTGAAAAGTCAACTCTAAAGTGTCAAAATTACAGTAAGTCAAACAAATTTTGTAACTCACTAGTAGAATTTTTAAAACCTAGCAACCAATTTTATTTTGTAATACGTAATATCATCACACCTCAAGATATCCTTCCGGGATTGGTGGATTAAAAAGTCTTGTAACTCCGTTATGCAAGCAGCCGCAAATTATTTTCTTCTATTTGTTGGCAACCTATTGTCGTCGGCAAGTGTCAGTTTCGTCTGGGGAGCGAGTTGTTAGACAGCCTGTATATCAAGTTAATTATTTGTATTACTATTATGTTCTTCTCAAAAGTCTAACATTAGAAATTATTAGGTCAGAAATATAGAACAAACATAAATAGCACAAAAAAGAATGGATTATATTAATTAATAATCCTTTTAATTTATTTAATATTGTAGTTTTTAAAAATTACAAATTATTTCGAGATAATAAAATAGTAAAACCTAATTTTTTGTAGTGATTTCGTTAATCTGAATTTGTTATTTAAACAATTGGAAAATATATCTCTAAAAACCCAGCTGGTTTAAATGAAAAACAAGTGCGCAGCGAATACCAGATTATTCAAATTATCCTACAAAAAATACATTTAACAACAACAATACGCAATTGGTGACCTGAAAACAAATGCGAAATAAACTAACCCCTTCCATTTGTGACGTCATAAAATGAGCCGAAACATCAGTCTGCTCGATGTTTAAATGTTTTTTATGACGAAGATTAAAATATTCATTGTGCATATAAATTTATGAATGTTGCAATGACAGAAATATTGAAACATGTTACACAAAAGAATATATAATGCAGAAATATTAACGTACACGATAGATAATTTTATACTTATGTCAAGTCTAGTATTTTTACCTCCCGCTACCCTTGGTAAGGGAGGTATAGGGGTCGTGCTAAAAATCGCATATCGGGATTTTGATAAGTGACGTTTAAGGTACCTAGAATCCAATTCTAACATTTTCACGATAATATCTGTGCGTGTATGTGTGTGTGAATCCTCCACTCTAACTCAAATACTATCATTTATAAAATTTTGAAACATTGTATTTCTACCTTACTCCAATATTGGAAGAAGCCATTAGATTTTGATGTAAATCAGATAACCGGAAATGGTACTTTACTTGAGGCTCAAAATAGTGTTTCTTCGAAAAATACCTTCAATGTTATTTTTTCCAGATTTATGTTATAAAAATTATTAAATTTTTTACAGATTTGCATAAATACTTTCTCTATATAATTTATGGATAAATTTATAAAATAATCTATAATATAAATGCCGGAGCCTACGGTTTAAACAAGCAGAGCTCCTTGGTTACACAGTTCATATCTCAAATGTATGTAACTGACAGATAAATGACACTGTCAAAGATCTAATGATTTCAAATTAATAATAGTAACGTTTAAAAAAGAAAATAATAAATAGAAACATAGTTATAATCTTAATAATTTCTAGCATAACTATAAATATGTAAGTATGTATATTTAAATTAATAAAAATTAAACAGCGGGAGGTATTGTGTTGGCCACATAACTAATAATATTCCGTAAGTGAATCAAAAAAACAGTATCTTGATTCCGGGTACACCATGGTTCCTGAATATTTTCATCTATTTCGGGGCAGATTGACATTTAATTATATAACATTTAAAATTGACATAACCTAACAAAAATAAAAATTAACCAAATGAATGATAACGTTGAATATGACAACGGAATTGAACATTCTATTACATTTAATGCCAATAAAAATAACACAACCAACAATATATCAAATATAAATAATGTTTTCATACTTACATCTATAATAGTATATTAAAGAACGTGTTTTATAAGACATGTTTTCTTCGCACGCGTCAAAATTTAGAAAACAAGAGTTAGCGAGTTTTCTAATTGACAAGTGCGAAAGAAAGTCTTATAAAATGAGTTCTTTATACTATTTTTTATATTTTGCGCCTTCTACAAACTAAAATATTTACTCAATTTGTAATTATATTTGTAACCATTTGTACATTTTCAAGTAAATAATCTTTCATAAATAAAATAATAATAGTAATAATTTCGACATTATATTATTAAAATGAATTGTCAATTACCTAAAAATAAATTAGGTAAAAATGAGTTAAAGAAACGTCATCTAGTACCAACCGTCTAAAACAAAAAATTGCGTATCGTAATGACTTCATTATGAACGCAAAATATAAAATAATTATTAGTAATACCACTAATACGGTTTAGAAATTTGACAATGACGTATATCGTTTAATTTTGTTATGATGATGTTTGAAAGAAGCGGTAGTGGGGATAAAATACCAGAGAAACCAGGGATTATTTCGTAGTTGCCGTGGTTCGACTTTTTACCAACCTTTTTATGAACCACGTACCGAATAGAAACCGGTAAATAATTTCAGGACTTACCGAACACTAAACCATGAACCTGATCGAACCGGTTGCGTTACGGAACATACTTTTAATATGTAAGTATGTATATTTAAATTAATAAAAATTAAATAGCGGGAGCTATTGTGTTGCCCACATCAGATTTTTTACTTATGTTTTCTAATTCTAATTTTTGGATCTGTGTGGTAAGTCAAAATTTGAAAATGAAAATCATACATTATCTCTCCTACTTTCAAGTATTTGTATTGCACGATACACAGATAGGTAAATGAATTTTTAGTGAAAGGAAATAAATTAATATGTATAATTTGTCATTTACTGAAAACTGTTTCAAAAATAACTTGTCAACTTGATTAACTTTTAATTATTGATATACAATATATTCATTAACTCCATTATTACTATAAATTTAAAAAATTTCGAATTTAATTAAATTTTTATAACTAGTTTAAAAGCTATACGTCGACTAAATATAGCAAATTATTTATAAATCATCGAACACTAAATGAAATTAAATTATGAAAATGTTTTAAGTGCATTAGCATGCATTTACGTTGGAATTTATTCTAGCGTACATGGAACATTTCTCAACTAGAGCTTTTACGGAGGTAAATATAATTAAAGCAAATTAGTATCGAAGATATTAATTAAATAAGGAACTTTGGTTTTGGGTGCCTCTTAATTAGAACGGAAAGTTCAAAGTGATTCTTCCCTATAAAAGGATAGTTGGTGTCTTTTAACTTATACGTTAAGCACTTAATTTATATGAACTATTTATTTAGAATTTCAACGTTAGCATTTCGTAATTTTGGAATTGAATAATTTAAAATCAACAAGAAACTTTCAGTATTGTACCGAAAGTACTTTTCTCTGCAATTTGACATTTTCTACTATTGCTGTTGATTACAACTAATTCTATAATTCAAACAATATGTCTTCTATACAGACTGTTTCACGACTCGCGCCCCAGAGCGAATGAGGAAACATGAGACTGCACCCGGATGTGTAATTTCGAAGACAAAAAATATAGCTTAAAAGATATTCGAGAAAAGACGTCTTAAAATTGACCAATCAGAGATCTACACCTGTTTGCCGTAATTTTACGTTACTAGGGTTTTATACAAATCAAATCTTCTTTAAAATGTGTGGGCGACTGCAGTTTTGGAAAAATGTCAGTGTCCAATTAAATTTGACAAGGTGAATAAAAAAGGCAAATTCTTACCATGTATTCAGCCGCTGATTACTTAGAAATGATTATAATTTTTGGAGAATGTGGACGTAATGCCAGAGAGGCACCACGAGTCTCATCGGAACGTTTTCCGGATAGAAATCTTATTGACCATAAAGTGATATTGAGAGCCATCGCAAGGACGCATAAGACCGGTAAAGTTATGCCAGATCAAATGACAATGACAATAATATTTTCGTTTAACATATTTTACACAGCTGCTACAACACGTTGCACTGTACGATATAAATGATGATCTCAGATGACACCTTCGCTAACCTAAATTTGTAGACAGTGAAAAGTCAACTCTAAAGTGTCAAAATTACAGTAAGTCAAACAAATTTTGTAGCTTACTAGTAGTATCTTTAAAACCTAGCAACCAGTTTTATTTTGTAATAATATCATCACACCTCAAGATATCCTTCCGGGATTCGTTGGATTAAAAAGTCTTGTAACTCCGTTATGCAAGCAGCCGCAAATTATTTTCTTCTATTTGTTGGCAACTTATTGTCGTCGGCAAGTGTCAGTTTCGTCAGGGGCGCGAGTTGTGAGACACAAATGAACAGGTAAGAAATAAATCATCGGGAGTAGTAAAAATCTTATATGCAACACGAGATGTAGGTACATTTGACCACCCTCGAACTTATTTGCTAGCCCTCGCTATCGTTCGGGCGCAAAATTGTCCTCGATTAGTAAATTGTACCTACATCTCTTGTAGCATAAATAACTATTTCGAATTAAGTTGCCATATTGCCATGAAATAATTTAATGTAGTTGGCTACAACGCAGAATCATGTATTTTTTTACAAAGTAAAACTAACCTGTACCTTTTATTGCCGTCATAGTAAAAATATGTAACATACGGCCTGTATCCCTAACAACCAAGTAAACCATGCAGCCTAGGTTGACTTGACAAATAGGTGACGTACAAATTTTGGAAAGTACTACACCTAACCACGGCACCTAACGAATTATCTGAAAACACATTATCGTGCGCATTAAGCAAAAATTCATCAATCCGTTTTATTTTTTTTAATTCAAAAATAGATGGAATCTCTTGCACCGTTTCTAAATTCAGCGTTTTGCTCATCAGAATTTCATCGGTTCCATCGTACTTGAGAGCTGAAGGATCCGATGGATTGGTAGTGGGGAAAATCAAATGTTTTCTTGTCAGTGTTGTTTAGATTCATTTTTGTATATATTTAATATTAATCTCATATCTCATCTCATATAATAACACGTATTTACTATTGAAGTGGATTATACCACTTATTATATTTGTTTTTTATCAAATAATTCTATATCCAAACTGGTTGAACTTTTCACTTTCCTCGTCAACAGAGGAAGAAAGAATATGAAGAATTTAACAATTTACAGAACAAAAATCTCGCATCCATTTTTAAATTAAGCAGGTTTTCATCAAAACCGTTTCTTTATTCCTATCTCATCGGTTCCAACGAACATACATCAATAATGACGTTATTTGAAAATATGCTGAACCTCATCGCTAAATTTGTTGATGAAGAAAAAAACTTGCTTTAATACATATAATAATTTTCCCACTACTACGTTTTTCATTAGAAACACGTTAAAAAATCAGTTTTTTCTCTTGGAATTACCTAAAGTTGAAAAAAACAAAATATAGGTAGGTGTCTTCTATTTTTTGAATTCTACAAGGATAATAAATAACAAAGATGCTTGTTACTGAGCGGCTTTAGATACAATGCCATATGTCTATCTGATTTTTTTTAATGTTCCAGAGTATTATTACTTCTTTATATTAAAAATGAATAAATGTTGAAAACGTTACTTACTTTCGAAGACAACGAGGGTAGCCACAGCGCTGACAGCATCTCCGACGCCGTTTTCTGCGACGCATTCGTAGTTGGCGTCGTCACGTGATACCCGCACAGGTTCGATGCGTAACAAAGCGCCCGACGGAAACTCTTGCACCAGGTACCGAGACTGCGTTCCTGTAACCAAAAGGCAAAATTGTTGCAGTGTTACAGATTTCTGGTGATACAATAGGTGCATTCACAAATGAAAATTAGGTTTAGATTTATGGTTTATACCTTAGATTTAAAGACTTTGGCCGCATATTATGTAATGACTCTATTCACACTTAAGAATTTAGGGTCTCTAAATACAAATGATAAAGCTAAACATTGCAAGGTCCAAACTTTAGGTTTATGATCTAGTTTATCGTCACAAACTTCACCAACGAGAACGAGTCTGAAGTGATTTAGATATATACACCCATCTTTATTTATTATCCACTTGGTGGATTCGGCTTTTTATACAAATGCGAACATGAAGACTGTCATAACTTAATTACTGAAATATAACCAATAAGGCCAAGCGAATGACAGTTTCACGGCGCAAGGGTGTCTTGTTGAGTACTGTTCTACAGATATTTTAATCTTGTTTTTGAAGTATTTACACAGATGTCTGTACATATCAAAAATAATTTTCAGGTAATTTAAACTTACATTTATGAATGACTTACTTAAACCTAAACAAAAACCATAAACCTAATTTTCATTTGTGAATGCACCTTAACTTGTTATTAATTTTAAACGTTTAAATTTATATTTCCAAACCCTGTTTCTTAAAAAAGCATATTTAGTTAGTGAACATTCGCTATTGTTAAAAATTGTTATGGAATCTCAATATTTATATAAAAAAATTAAATTAAAAATGTAAGATGAACTTAGTCCAGTCAATGGAGACCAAAAAAGAACTTTGCCTTACAAAAGGTTGGGTAGAAACTATTTTAATATGTTGTTTAGGTTGGGACGAGGATGTAAAATTCAAGTTCTTCACCTTGGGGAGCTCGGCGCTAGCAGCCATCTTGGATCAAAAGTGCAAAAAGTAGTTTTTTTGGGTTTTTGGCTATTTTCTCAAAAACAGTAGCCCGTATCAAAAAATATTGAGTGTAATAGGTTTTACTATTTATAACAGTGGCATCGAAAAAAGTAAATTACCGATGATTTTTAAATATATTTTTTCAGTGCTTTCCAACAAATTCATACACCACTTTGACGCGGTTAAAGATACAATAACGCGGTCATGTTTTATACGATATTTGCCGATGAGTGGTTCGCGAGTTAACAATTTAAACAAAAAATCCGTCTAAAATATCAGACATCTGCAAATCGGTTTAGTTCTTATATTTTACTAGTTTCACTGTACCTTTTTTTCAAATTCACAGCAGTTACATAAGTGATACCTATTTTGACGATTTAGGGAAGTAACTGATGACATGATATGGGCTTCCAAAATAAGTAATAAAACATATTCAAATTCCGGAATAACGGAGAAATTAGGGTAGGTAAGAATAATAACGATATTAGAATTATAATATATGTTACCTGACACCCGCTTGCCGTTCTTTCTCCATTGTATGACAGGCGGTGGATCCCCCCTTGCAGCACAGTAGAAGGCCGCGATACCCCCGGCCTTAACTTGCTGGTTGCGAGGCCGTTGTGTGATCTCGGGCGGATCTGTGGACAAAATACAACATGTTAGCGAACGATTACTTACAAGATGATACGTAAAACATAAAATACAAAAAAGACATCCGGTGATCCTAGACAAGAGGAAGAAGAAAGAAATTACGAAAAGGAAAGTCTAAATAGGGTAGTTAACCATCCAAAGATAGATAAAGGAATATTTGAAACAGGAATTATGGAACAAACAGGACGTATTTGATAATTAAAAATGCTGCACTTGAACGGGATGATTTTAGACGACAATAAATGGAAAATAATGAGGTATAAATCATTTAAACATATTTGCATATTACACAGGGTGTTGTCCACGACACCAGAACAGAACTTTAATATGTTAAATCATACTTTCATAATTTCCTGTTTCTCTAATTATTTTAAATAAAAAAAGTTTCAAATAATTGTTGTAGATTATAATATTCTACTTCAGAATCAATAAACAAAATTAATTTTTCACGCTCTATAACGGTAGAAATTAGATAATTAAAAATGTCAAAAATCAACTGAAAAATAGCGATAGCCACGGAATTGAAACTAAAATATAACAAATGTTAACAATTTATCTGTCAAACTAGGTTATAGTTGTAGTTATATTTTGCACGATCGGATTATTATTTTATGTTTACCGATAGTGTTTCCAAGATAGTAGGTCTTATTTACAAATTACTGAACGGTAAGTGAAGTGACTCATGTCGGTAAGTGATATGCTTCACTTACCGTTCAGGAGGCGAGACGGTAATAGCTATTAACATATCTAGGAACGTTATGTATATCATAACTGCCGCAAATGTCGGTTTGAAATCCGAGCTCATAGAGCGACATCTAAGGCTTGTTATGATTCTTAACATCCGTGGTTTGTTCAATAGTTTATCGGTTTCAGAAAATGAAGGCAATATTAATAAATATTAATTTTTGAATTTTTCCCGTTACTGCTACTTTCAGAATGCTATGGTCAACAGAACAATTTTTTTACATATATCAATATGACAAATATTCAAATTATGTGCTTTAATCCTCATGTTTATTATTTTAGAATAAAGTAAACCGTATTTAGAACGATACATTAACGTTATCTGTATGTACTAATGAAAAACATTATTTTCATTTTATTTTATATTCATTTTGAAGACTTTTGTTGACAAGTCAGTATAGTAATAATATTACCGTACAGATACAGTTAATGCTTAGTTATCAGCCTACTTTTGTACATGTAAACAATGGATTAATATCCAGAAACCGGTAATAGTTATTTGTATATCAAGGCCGCGAAATCACTCTTTAGCGTATTGAGAGAAAAAGACAATCTCGAGGGCGCTAAAGGATTTCGCGAACAAGGTGTACACAATATTTTTTGGGCAACCGTAAAAAATATGTAATTACAAATTTTATTAATTTTAAACAGTTTCATTATAAATAGAAAGTTAGCTTTCAAGGTGACTATGGAATTAACATTTGATAAACAAATCCATGCAATTCTCAAGTGTCAAAGTGATTGTTTACCATGACAACGGCCGCGAAATGAATTTCGCGGCCGTTACCATAGCAACGACCACGAAATTTAATTTCGCGGCCTGTATTGCGGCTGCGAAATGCTTATTTCGCGTCCGGTTACACAAAAATAAATAAAAACAAAAATTAAAGCTTACTTCAAAAATGACAATTAATTTTTTTTAAGATTTAATAATTTTCAACTCCATTTTTTTTTCAATTTTGTGCGTCGATTGTGCAAAAAATAGTGTAAGCATCACGGATGTTAAGGAATTACCGTTCTTAACACTTAATATACTATTAAGTATTATGGGATAACGAACATTATTTATTTAAATTAATAATTGTTCACTTACAAAATTTATTTGTTTCAATTCCATGTATATCGCTATTATTGTGATGATTTTCTATATTTTCATAAATAATTTCTGCCATTACAAAGCATGAAAATGTATTTTGCTTAATGGTACAGATACTGAAATTTAAGTTCTACAACTTTTGTTTGAAGCATCTTTACTCAGAACAATTATGGAAGCAGGAAATTATAAAAACATAATTTTACATGTTAAAGTCCTATGTTCCGGTGTTTCGATCAACACCCTGTATATTCCGAACCCAATGTAAATGGTTGTTGGTTAACTACCTTATTGACTAGGTATACATTTCTCAGTACGTAATATTACATATAAAGTTAATCAATACATGAATCAATTTAAGTTGTTTGTTTCATCTTAGGATTGATTGGAATTGTCAAAAATTGTTCGAAAATTAAAGTCAATTTACATAAAACGAAAATACCTATGTAGACATATTTCTTGTTCTTTCCAAATGCACCGAAAATATCCTTTCCTTCCTTTCTTTCATCCCCCATATGCCAGGACCACCTAGACACCCGATCCTCCCACTGCGGTATCCTGCGACGCCTTCTGCCTTGCAGGATTAGTTCCGGGTGACGCGTGACGCACTTCCAGCGCCCGAATAGAAAACGTCGCGTCGTGTTCGCATTCATTCGGTGACGAAACCAGGAATCAAATCAATGTTGAGACAACGCGATGGTAATCAAGAAAGAAACGGGAATGTGGGAATATTACGGAGCAGGATTATATAAGAAAGAGAAATAGAAAGGGGGATGTTAGATTCCACTGGAATGAGCTTTCAACTAAGCAGAATGTTTATGTTATAGAAAAGAAGGGATTATTTTATTCTTTACAACCGTAGCCTACGTTATTAATACAAGGCCGGGAAACATCATAATATCTGTCAAACAGAAACTCTAGTTCCAAACTTGCCGTTTTGGCGCGACTTATTCTCGCTGTTATTTTTGACGTATGTGTTTTGTGATTTCGTTTCATAAAGTTTCAACGTAGGTTTCATTTAGCATTCGTTATTATATAATATTGTATTATTTAATAATTATTGTTGTATTGCAATCATTATATTATTCATTTATGTCTGTTGAAATTAAACACAATAATGAAATAATATTGTGTATTTCAATGTTTAAATCTTCTTTCTATGCCATATAAGAATGAAGCGTTATATAGTTTAATTAGGAACCACCAGGAACATAGACAGAGATGATTTGAATTACTCTTTAAAAATTTGATTGGATGTTTGCTTCTTATATATAAACTCTTGCAACAATTATTATTATTAATCGTTGTTCCTGAAATGTGATAAATGTGACAACGAACGACTTCTACGTACATAGTATTCCAAATTTATCAAACCCTTATTAAGTAATATAGGTTACAAAGCCAATGATATACAGTTTAAAAATATGAAGTGCATTGTGGCGTTACTACACTTTCTATCTCTTCTACAGCCTTTTCCAACATATTTCTTATGTTAGTTCAACTTCTGTTATGTTAATTTAGCTTATGAATAGTGTAATAGTAATACAACAGTATATAAAGAAATATAAATAATATAATTACATATAAATTATATATTATTTACATTTTTATTTGTTGTATTCTTTATTCATTTACATAATTTAAAAAACCGTATAATATTGATTATAACCACTAAATTGATAATATCAATATATTATTTTGACAGTCCAAAGATGACATTTGAATGACAGCCGGAATAAGTCGCGCCCTCATCAGCGGTTTTGGAACCAGAGTTTTTGGCCAGATTTTTAAACAAAATTTGAGTTGTTTCCCAGCCTTGTATTAATAACGCAGGCTACGTTACAACATTGGAAAATTAACACTTGTCAAAATTATTTGATACTACTGAGTGGCTATTAAAAACGCATTATGTTTCAAACTCCATAACTCCGGAATGCATTGAGATTTCGACTTTAAATTTTTATCTCTTGCAGACAAAGGGTTCAAAAGAATTCGTAGTAAATTTCAAACATTTATTTACATATAAAAAAAAGCAAATAGATATTTTCTAAATATGCCACACATATTTACAGTGTGATCAAAAAAATGCCTAACTCGGAGTAGGCTATGAACAGAGAAACGTATATCTGATCATTATTCAATACAAAAGTTAAGTTGTCAAAATTATACTAATGCTGGCAACTCACATCAAGAAGAAAATAGGGCCGTTGCAAATATTTTTATATGACTTTTAAGTACTAAATTTTAAAAGATATTTTTTAAACAGCCTCACATTGGAAAATGTCACGAAATATCCATTAGATATTTTACAATAAATTATTGAAATTTATGTAATATTTTGAAAAAGTCACGTGATCTGAAACTGACTATGACGTCAGAGCACATACTATAGCTACTAGATAAATTACAGGTGACTCGTCCGCCATTCTGGAGCTACTTCAATCATTCAATATCAGTGTTACAGTATTATGAATTATAGAAATTATCTACAATGACGGATTGTTCTGCTTCAAATTGTGCAAATAATTTAAGAAATGGTAATAATTTTTACCGGTACTTATGCAATACATATATTTTCTCTAACCTCAAAAATCTTAACAAACCGTATTTTTTCTTGTTTTATTATTTTAAATAAATATAATATGGCAAGTATAAAAGTTATATTTAACTATGAAAAATAGTTAATACATAAACTTATAAAAAATGTACTTTTATTTCATAATTTATTGAGTTTATTTTGGCTCCAGTATGGCGGACGAGTCAGCTATGTATTATCCAGTAGCTGTAGCACATACAGTTTAACATATGGCAAACTGTCGCCTACTTTTATTTATATAAATAACGTAAACTGTTTTCCTATTGGCTATGAATGACGTCCTGTATTTGTTCCGACGTCACAGGAGTGGTTGTTGTTTTTCATGACTATTTCTGGCGCCAATCTTTTTATTTAATTATTTACGAAAATAACAATAAATTATTATTATTATTACTATGAAAAATATTTCATAAACTTTCATTTAAAATACTTTTTAAAAATGTGAAACCGGCTCATTGGCGTGGAAAAAAATTTCTGAAGAATATCGAGAAAAGAGCTGGCCATTTTCTTGCATAAAGCATTCTATTAGATGACTGAACGAAACTATATCAATTTTTATAAAACCTCGGACTGGCAGGTCAGTAACTAATAGAAACGACGAAAATTCTTTCGCAATTTTTTTACCACGCCATTTTTTTCTTGATAACAGTCTGAAATGATCTCTAAGTCAGATTTACTTACGTCAGCTGCGATTAGAAGAAATCTCGAGATAATTGGACAAAACTTCGAGCAAATTTATGACAATGTTTCAACGAACTTGAAATGTCACTGACACATTTATTTCAATAATAGTCTAATTCGCTTTAAGCTGATTGCAAAATTATCAACTCCAGAGTTATGGAATTTCAAACAGGATTCATTTTTTAAAAGCCACCTGTATATTGTTTAATGTTAAAATGAGTAATTTGTTGCTATGACTATCAATAATATTTAATTTTTTAATCATGCATACTGTATTACAAAAGTTCTTACAATTATTTTTATAATAATCAGAACCATGAACGATTTTAATTTCACAAATTTACAAAATCCTTCTTTAGTATTATACTCGTATATGTACAAAGTTCTCAAATCAATTTTCAATATTTAATAAAAAGATAAAGAATTTCCGATGTCTTATTCCTCATTCTGGATTTCAGAACGATATAGGAATACGGTTGAATGATTTCGGTAAGTTATGAATCAGTAACTCACACGAAAATGGTATGTTTGCATACGATTGTATTCGTATGGCGAAGAATAATTGTTTTGTGAATGGAAGGAAGTAACATGAATAATATGTGTATAGGAATATAGGTAAATGCTATCCATAAGCTATGTTATACTGGCGGATAGCTCACAATACAGGATGCGGAGGAAGTCATTTTATGATTTACTGGGACCCGCAGACTAGCATGCGACATCACCGGAATTTTATGGAACTAAATTAATGGCGGCCAGTAGGACATGTCAAATATGTAAACGACAAGAACCATCGTTTTATTTAAGAAAAAAAGAAGTTTTGATTTTATAATTTCTTTTGAAAATGTTCGAAAAATAAGCGAGTTAAATAAACATAATGTACATCCATAAGTACTGTGATAAACACTTCACAATTTCAAGCCATATTCCATAATTTCTGGCAAAGAAGAAAAACTTGATCGATTCAAAGTATGGGAAAGAATTTTAAATATGTTGGAAAACTGTAATCTGATAAATAAACATGTCAGCTCCTTTTCACAAAGAATAATTATAATATAATTTTGCAGGTATAGTATGACTAGTGAATGAAAGTTGACGTTTAAATTATTTTGTAGATGCGGTTTCTTTTCACATTCAGATATGAGACTTTTGCAAATACCCATTCAATCTTAGAAATAAATCAGCATATATTGCTCAAAATACATGGGTGACAACGGTATAGTTGGATGATGGAATCTATGAAACTCATAATAGAATCGGCCAAGTGCCCGTGATAAAGCTTTATGGAACTTGTGGAAATTTGCGTTCAAGACATTTCCTAATTATATACTTTTAAATCTGTATTAAAATAATAATGAGTTTTAAATGTACTTCTTCTAACATCAATTTGTAAATAGAAAAGAGATGAAAATATTATAAGATGTTTCCTAATTATGTACTTTTAAATCTGTATTCAAATAGCAATGCGTTTGAAATATCCTTCTTCTAACTGCAATTTGCAAATTGAGAAGATATTAAAATATTATAGGGATTACAATAAATTCAAACGTAACGTTATTTGCAATTTTCTTTTAAGGTACAAGCAAAAATCTTTTTCAGTGTTGAAAGAGTCATCAAAACGAAACGTCGTTTCTTTGCTTCACTAGTGCTTGAATAAAATTTTGAATATGTGGAGACCCTGGGAATATAATTTTGTGGACGAGAATGGTGGTGAATGCAACATTGCAGAAGAAATACGACTAGTTCAATTTACAAAATTTATACAAAGATTGAGTATGATTTTTTTTTAATACGGCCCATTTCTTAGCCTGAAAGTGATGGATTTAAATTCGAATAATTTATGAGTCCTGACTGCAATGAAACCCATCCGTCCATAAAAGGTTGTAAACCCTGCATAAGTCAGTTTCATAGATTCCTTCCTCCAACTATACTTGCAAGATAAGCAAGATAGCAGAATAAGAAGACAAGGGTGCATTTAAAATATTTGATCATTCACATTCATTATGGGGTCTCGTGGCCGCGTGCCTGAGTGTCAGGTCGCGAATCTGGGGTTCGATCCCGACCGACGCCAAATATTTCGAATTTTAAATGGCACAAAATTGATCCCTGTGGTGTACTCTCCACGCCAGCAACTATGTCATCATCATTACCGAAATCTGCGTGCAAAGCAGATTGGCACACCCAGCAATGGGTAATATGCCGTGATGACATATTTATATTTATTTATTTATTTATTTATTCACAGTCATCCATCTATTTTGGGAAAAATATGCTAATGTATTTCTAGGATTTCATAGTCCAGTAATTGAATGGGTATTTGCAAAAAAATTAATACCTGAATGTGAGAAGAAACCACAACCTATAAAATAATTTAAACGTCAACTTTCATTCGCTAGTTATACTATATGTAGTTTTGAGGAAATTATTGACAGTATTTATAAATAAAATAGTTTCATTGATTTTATTAATGCTTGTTTCTGCAGAATGCAGTTCCAATTTAGAATTGCCATAAGTCCAGATCCCGAATTTGTGAATTGATGCCTCTCAACTATGTTTCTTGATGATGGATTCGACTAAACATAAATATTGTGTTGATTTGAACTGCTAACAATATTTTGGATCAGAAAGTGCTCATTCAAAATGTAAACAAATCTGACATGTCTATATGGCCGCCATGACAGGTGCGTTTATAGCGCCGCCGACGGATTCTGGTGGTTTCAATACCGATAAAAACTACAGCTAATACAAATAATGATTCGATAATTACATATTCTTCAAACACTGTGTAGGTTTTAATTTCATAGAAATGAAACTCAATTGAGTAATGTTGTTTAAAAATGCTTTTATGCTAGTATTCTAAGGCCTAGTATTTTGATTTCTGGTTAAATTTTCTGTTAACTTAATTGTCGGTTAAAACGAAAAATGTCATATCGAAAAATTAATATACCGTGTGTCTGTCTTAAAGGTGTACATAGGAGATTAACATGGGAAATCAGTTTTTTGCAATTTCCTGCTCGCATAATTATTTTAAGCAAAAACGCGTCAAATAAAAGTTTTAGGGCATAAAATTCTGCATCTAAATCAATAAACAGAATTACCTTTACATGTTATGTAACAACAGAAATTAATTATGAAAATGTCGAAAATATCGACAGCCATGGAATTGAACAAAATATAAATAAATGCTTGACGTTTTATCTGTCACAACGTAAGTTAACTCATTTGACGTTTCTGACAATTTGATAAAACGTCAAGCATTTATTTATTTTTTGTTCAATTCCATGGCTGTTAATATTTTCAACGTAATTTTCGACATTTTCATATTTAATTTCTGTCGTTACAAAGCATGCAAAGATAATTCTGTTTATTCATTTGATTGATGCAGAATTTTGTGCCCTAAAACTTTTATTTGACGCGTTTTTGCTTAAAATAATTAGGCGAGCAGGAAATTGCAAAAAACTGATTTCCCATGTTAATCTCCTATGTACACCTTTAAGATAGACACACGGTATGTGTAACCTTTACAACTTACGAGTATGCTATGTACACAGATGAAATTACCGGGCCTAAATGTGTAAATATTTACCGTTTACTTATCAACAAATTATTGTTGTAGGATTAAAAATTATTAACAATTTTGTCACCAGTTTTACCCTCAACTTATCAGTTATAATAAAATCTTGACAATCTTAATCCTCCCTACGTCCGTACGTAATTAAAAATCATCCCCCGTATAAAAAGTTGTAATTAACCATGTCATCATCTGTTCCCGGAGTCCCCGGAATATTCCGGAATATTTTCATCGCGCAGGCAGCACATGGGAGGCTCGTTTGCCGCGATGTTTGTTAAACAAAAGTAAAATCATCCCGGACATGGGTCCGCGTTAAAATGTAAATGAAACGGAAATATTATTCCATCCCCAAATCCCGCACGCGTAAATTCAGTCATTATGAAATATTCAGCATGCATTAAGGAGAAAAATTGTAGACAGGGATTAAAAATTGAGGTATGAGGATTACATATATGCTTGTCAGAAATCAAAGCAAATATACAGAAATTTGCGATGCACATCAAATTCAATATTTTACTGGTATAAGAATTCTATTTATTTTTTCATGAGAAAATTGTGAAAAATAATAGATGAGGGTGTCACACTTTTTCTTAAAAAGTCACACGTGTGCTGTGTTATCAAAAAGATTGGAAAGCACTGATCCAATGCATGCCGATTTCTATATATCTAGGTTTCTTTAAAGGTACACTCAATTTCAGTTGTTGTGGCACTTGAAACATTTTGACAAAAAGAAAATTATGAAATATTTGATGTAGATAAAATAAATTTATTGATAAAATAAATAATGGATTTCTACTTTGTTCTAAAGTAACTTTTTCGACAAAGACGATAAGCTTGAAGAAAGAGACAGCAAAACAGTATCATGACCCCTCAGATGTAATCTAAAACAGTATTTAAATGTGTTTGATAATTTTGTGTTTCGGTATTACCATTTTTTTAGAGTTTATCTTCAGTTAACAAATCATTATTATAACAAAACTGATTACTCATATATAAGTCAAACACCACCGCAAAATAAAACAGCAAATATCAAATCGGATTAGGACAATACGTTGACAAGAGAAGAGAGGCCGTGGTAATACAAAGCTATCTCTTTCTTCGAGCCTGTCTTCTTTTTCTAAAGACATGTAATACTGGAGAATGTGTGTTGTGTGACGTCAATTTCATAAGTCCCCATTACCTCAAATATATTTCTTTTAGTTACAACGAAATAGTGATTTATGCTACAAGAGATGTACATAGGTATTGCATTTACTAATCGAGGACGATTTTGCGCCCGTACGATAGCGAGGGCTAGCAAATAGTTCGAGATTGGTCAAATGTACCCAAATCTCGTATTGCATATAAGATTTTTTCCACTCCCAATGATTTATTTTTCACCTGTTCATTTTCACTGCCAAATATGTTAAGGTTGTCAAGGAATATAGTTGAATATTGATACATTAAAAAAAGAATCTAAGTATACATTTGACATGTCAACGGTAACTTTCGAATGAAAATATTTGTGAAATGAGAACAATTAGATAGAAATTAAATTCAAAATTATAAATTATAAGAATGAATAAATATTTTACACAAGTTTAAAATATCTAACTGTTGGTATTTCACAAAGAGAGAGGTAATTTCAGCTGTAGGGAAGTAAGGACAATCCTTACTTCCCGTCGCTAATAGAAACCGATATACAAATAATGTCCTAAAAACCTACTTACGATATTGGCAGTGGGAAATATAATTTTCCCACTCCCGACATCGTAAGTAGGCTATTAGAATATTGTTTATAGGGATTTATGTTTATTTTACTGTCAAGGTATCGGTTTCTATTAGCGACGGGATGTAAGGGTTGTTATTACTTCCCTACAGCTGAACTTACCTCCTTCTTTGTGAAATATCAACAGTTAGATATTTTAAACTTGTGTCAAATATTTGCTAATTCTTATAATTATTTTGACGTGTCAAATAGCGGTTTTCGACTTAAATTTTCCATGGAATATTAAGATTCCTTTTTTTAATATACAATGTTCAACGGTATTCCTTGACATATCTGGCAGTGACAATGAACAGGTAAAAAATAAATCATCGGGAAAAGAAAAAATCTTACATATGCAACACGAGATGTAAGTACATTTGACAACTCTAGGACTTATTTGCCAGCCCACGCTATCGCTCTGGTGCAAAATGCCCTCGATTGGTAAATGGTACCTATACATCCTTTGTAGCAAAAATAATTATTAAGATCTGTAAATCCTTTATTTATTTATGTTATTAATATTTGCAAAAATAATATGAATAATTTTTGCAATTTGTTAATTTCTAAAGACAAATGATTTTAAAGAAACACAAAATAAATTTATTCTTTGGCTAATTTTGAATTATTGGCATCATCAGGAGTACATAGTGATGGCTGTAAGTCGAAACAAATCGAAGAATAAATTTATTGTTAGGAAGAAGTAACGCCGTACTTGTTGATTGATAAAATAAATAATGGATTTCTCGGCGGTGATTGGCAGGAATTATTTTTCTTTAATCAAACAACAAAATTAGTAAAATAACTTTTAAAGTGTTTAGTTTAAACTGTGTAATATGTAACAAAAAACTTTTCCAAATTTAAAAAATAACATGTTTATAACAAAAATTTAATGAAGATAGATGTTTCTACGTCCTATTATTTTCCAATTTAAAACTGTTAAACATATTTTATTCCCTGATGAAGTTACAAAATTAGTAACGAAATATTGGAATTTTAAATAAAATTAACAACTAAATGGGTTATTAATATAATTCCTGCCAATCACCGCCGAGAAATCCATTATTTATTTTATCAATCAACAAGTACGGCGTTACTTCTTCCTAACAATAAATTTATTCTTCGATTTGTTTCGACTTACAGCCATCACTATGTACTCCTGATGATGCCAATAATTCAAAATTAGCCAAAGAATAAATTTATTTTGTGTTTCTTTAAAATCATTTGTCTTTAGAAATTAACAAATTGCAAAAATTATTCATATTATTTTTGCAAATATTAATAACATAAATAAATAAAGGATTTACAGATCTTAATAATTATTTTTGCTACAAAGGATGTATAGGTACCATTTACCAATCGAGGGCATTTTGCACCAGAGCGATAGCGTGGGCTGGCAAATAAGTCCTAGAGTTGTCAAATGTACTTACATCTCGTGTTGCATATGTAAGATTTTTTCTTTTCCCGATGATTTATTTTTTACCTGTTCATTGTCACTGCCAGATATGTCAAGGAATACCGTTGAACATTGTATATTAAAAAAAGGAATCTTAATATTCCATGGAAAATTTAAGTCGAAAACCGCTATTTGACACGTCAAAATAATTATAAGAATTAGCAAATATTTGACACAAGTTTAAAATATCTAACTGTTGATATTTCACAAAGAAGGAGGTAAGTTCAGCTGTAGAGAAGTAATAACAACCCTTACATCCCGTCGCTAATAGAAACCGATACCTTGACAGTAAAATAAACGTGAATCCCTACAAACAATATTCTAATAGCCTACTTACGATGTCGGGAGTGGGAAAATTATATTTCCCACTGACAATATCGTAAGTAGGTTTTTAGGACATTATTTGTATACCGGTTTCTATTAGCGACGGGAAGTAAGGATTGTCCTTACTTCCCTACAGCTGAAATTACCTCTCTCTTTGTGAAATACCAACAGTTA
This sequence comes from Harpalus rubripes, assembly GCA_963082715.1. Lineage (NCBI taxonomy): Eukaryota > Metazoa > Arthropoda > Insecta > Coleoptera > Carabidae > Harpalus > Harpalus rubripes. The sequence goes on along the minus strand of OY720462.1, from coordinate 12,133,818 downwards.
GATATTTTAAACTTGTGTAAAATATTTATTCATTCTTATAATTTATAATTTTGAATTTAATTTCTATCTAATTGTTCTCATTTCACAAATATTTTCATTCGAAAGTTACCGTTGACATGTCAAATGTATACTTAGATTCTTTTTTTAATGTATCAATATTCAACTATATTCCTTGACAACCTTAACATATTTGGCAGTGAAAATGAACAGGTGAAAAATAAATCATTGGGAGTGGAAAAAATCTTATATGCAATACGAGATTTGGGTACATTTGACCAATCTCGAACTATTTGCTAGCCCTCGCTATCGTACGGGCGCAAAATAGTCCTCGATTAGTAAATGCAATACCTATGTACATCTCTTGTAGCATAAATCACTATTTCGTTGTAACTAAAAGAAATGTATTTGAGGTAATGGGGACTTATGAAATTGACGTCACACAACACACATTCTGCAGTATTACATGTCTTTAGAAAAAGAAGACAGGCTCGAAGAAAGAGATAGCTTTGTATTACCACGGCCTCTCTTCTCTTGTCAACGTATTATCCTAATCCGATTTGATATTTGCTGTTTTATTTTGCGGTGGTGTTTGACATATATATGAGTAATCAGTTTTGTTATAATAATGATTTGTTAACTGAAGATAAACTCTAAAAAAATGGTAATACCGAAACACAAAATTATCCAACACATTTAAATACTGTTTTAGATTATATCTGAGGGGTCATGATAGTGTTTTGCTGTCTCTTTCTTCAAGCTTATCGTCTTTGTCGAAAAAGTTACTTCAGAACAAAGTAGATGGCAACAGTAATATTCTAAAATCATAAGTCCCCATTGATTATTTCTTGTATATATTTCCACAAATTCAGAAACTTGCAGCACAGTTTTGCAGCATCTATTGCTGTAATTTCTAGTCGTAAACAATGATTTTTAGTCACTTCTCACAACATTATTTTGTAAAAGAGTTCAAAATAATAAAATTTTCTCTTAATTTCTGCTTTAGTTTTTTGGTGGTTTTTGTAATCGTTATTTCATTTTTCATCAAACAACTATCTAGTAGGGCTTATACATATATCTTAGCTAAGAATAAAATTTATTGGCGGAAATAAATATTCAATTTGATTTAACTCTATCTTTATTGTAGGTAGGTTAAGTTGACATTAAAATTCCTAGAGTGACTATATTATTATGTAAATTTATACCACCAACCTGAAAATGTTGAAAACTTATAATAATAGCAGCAAAACAAAAACCGAAAATAAAAATTTATCTGCAGATGTAGGACATCGATCCTGATATGAATTGCATCATAAAACTCTTGTGAATAAATGTAAAATTCTTCCAATATATGTACCCTACACGACCATTAATCCCGTGCTTTGTTTGTACAAAGTTTGACATTGAGGTCCGACGCGGTGTTTTTCGGCCGATCACTAGTGGAAATATAGATAATTAACTAGAAATTTGACATCAAAGCTCGCATGAAAGTATATTTTGGCGTTGGGGCAATATGAGCTGGAGTTTCATACACTCGCTTTTTGCCCGTGTATCTAAATGTAAATTTTGCAAATTTTGTTTTTGCTCTGATCATTAGTTTGACATATTGGCAGTAATTACATTTGTAACTCACACCCTGGCTTGTATTAAATTACAAACATCAATTTGGTAAATAGCCCTGGCATGTGTTGCCTATGTTAGTTCACACGAATATCATTATATGCGTTGTTAAAAATCAGCTTTGTTCTTTTGACGTTCTGTTAGCATTACGTTTTGAAGCCTTTGAAATGTTCTCCTGTAAATTTATTACATTCTGTTTCGTTGCCTAAGGCGACTAAATATAGACCTATTCTCTATACAATATACTTTATTCATATGCAGACGTAATACATAAAAAATAAATAAAATAATACTAACAGAGGAATTTATTTTAATGTAAATGTCACAAGAATAGAACATGGAATAAAACAGTTAACTATATATTTTCCTCAATATATTTTTCTTTGTACTATTACTGACTTTATAATTACTTCCCGCATGCTATAGTAACTACTAAATGCGATGGTGTAGAATTATAACAAAAGATATAACAACTTTACGCTTGTTCTATTTTAGTTTCCTTGCTAAAATATCGACGGTGAATTTTTACAGAATACACAGGTTATAGGGTCCCTATCTTCAAACACCCAACAACAATAGTGCAAACACATGGTAGGAAAGAAAAATTCATGTCGAATTCAAACTGCGTTACAATCAGTGGCGTACCTAAGTGAAATGGTGCCCAGGGCAAGGGTCGTAATTGCGCCCCTTGTCAACAATGTAAAATCAAGATTACTTCTTTTTCGCTTTAGTGTAGCGAGATATGTGGCATTTGTATTGTTGTTGAAATTACTTAAGAATATCCATATATATTCTTAAGTAACTTCAACCATGAATGAATCAGTACAATAAGAAAATAACTATCAATTATCATTTTTTTTAATTCCTTCAATATCTCCGAAACACAGAGGAATTCACACATGTTTTGATCGTAATGACCCCCGGAATATATGGTATATGTTTGTCGGTGGAGTCGCGGAGTACCCTGTGGGTGTTTATTAAGCTATCAAATATTTAGGAACATCATTAACATTAATTATGTATCAGTCGAGTATAAGTAGTCAGTCCAGTTATCTCTTCTAAGGTGATCTTTTGCGCGTTGAAGTTGTTGGAGATCTCCCCTAGTTTCATTGTTCAGAGAGTCGATGTTTTAGTTTATTGAAAGATCTTTCACAGCTAGCGATGGAAACTGCAATAGTCAACACTATTTGCATGGCTATTCGAAGATTTTTCACCGTTGGCGTTTTTCGGTTTCGACATCCCAGTTTTGACAGAGACTAAGTCCAATTTCCAGAGCTTCAGTCACCAAAGTTTTTCTTTCATTGCGAAAATAATCTCTTAAACCTTTCAAATCTAAGGCGGTATCATGAAAGTTCCTATTTATATCTTATAGTCTTTTCTGAACTCTATCAACAGGAATGAGTACTCTCGTCCAAAATCCAAGTAGAGTCAGAAAATCGAGTGTCAACATACGGTTGTACAATTGCGTAGCATCACTTCTTGTTTCACTCGTTTCATTTGCATCATCCATTATAGTCTCGAGAACTTGGAGTATGCCGTCAAGGTAGTTGTTTATGGGCTTCACAGCTTCCACATTATTGTTTTAGACTCAGATTTAATAACTATAGGCAAAGCGTTTTTGAATATTTCCCAGCGTTGAGTAGACGATGAAAAAGACAGATAGAGAGCTTCAACAGTTCCGAAAAATGTCAATAGGCACAGTAATCAACAGTTTTAACACTTCAAATTCTGGCACCCAAGTTATATACGTATACCAAGGGCTCCAAGCGGCGCCCCCTTGGTTCTGGCGCCCAGGGGACCTGCCCTGTTTGCCCCGCCCTAGGTACGCCACTGGTTACAATGTTTGTAACGGTGTTGGAGTAATGAATGAAATATGAGATATTTGCTGATTTGAAACTGTTGAAATTATTAAAGATATTTCTTTCGAATACTATTGTGTTTTATTCGAAAACCACTCATTGGCTAAAATAGTGTAATGCATAATACAGAAAGAGAATTTCATGCTGAATTCATATTTTGAAACCGCTTTGTCCTACTTTTAACCGTGTGAGAGTGGCGAATGAATAAGCAGCAATGAGCCGATTTCAATCTGTGTCTATAACTCGCAAATAGTCACATGACCTATAATACAATTGACAAAATATTGCAAGGCATAATATTAATTATCCTAAACACTTATTTAAAATTATGACAATGCCTGCTTTGATGTATGGCAAGCGAATGTTGGGCATGGACGGGAAAGCATAAAAAGAGAGTGACTGCCGTGCAAATGAGGTATTTACGTGGTGTATGTGGATATGTAAGACGGGATCGGGTGAGGAATAATTTGGTGTATGAAGAATGTATGGTTAGGAAGAATGTTGTTAAGAGAGTAGGAATGAGCCAGTTGAGATGGTTTGATCATGTGGAGAGAATGAAGAGTGAACGACTTGTAAAGCGTATATATCTTGGTGAAATTGAGGGTGTTCGATTGCGTGGCCGTCCAGTGTGTAAGTGGATGGATGTGATTAATATGGTGTTAAAAGAGAGAAAGTTTCCGAGTGGGAAGAGAAGAAGAGCATGCATAGATACAATTATGAATGTGGCCGAGGCGAAAGAAATGTGCTTAGACAGGAATGTGTGGCGAATGATGATTTTCAGCAGGATGGGGCCACGGCACACACCGCTAGGGTCTCAATGGCCAAAGTGAGGAGCATTTTCCCTGGAAAAGTAATAAACCGCTTTGGTGACATTGATTGGCCCCCCATATCTCCAGATTTCATATGGGGATACCTCAAATCTCGCGTATACAGTAATTCGGCATCTACAATAAGGGACCTACAGTAAAATATCCGAAGCGAGATCATGGTTATCAGTCCAAATCTCTGTAAGCGAGTGTTTGCTGACATGAGGTCAAGATTGGAACAATGTGTGCAGCAAAATGGACGCCATTTAAGTGGAGTCATTTTTAAAACATAAAATCCGCATGATTTCTGTTTAATAATAAATAAAATTCACTTTGATTGTACTTATATTTGAGTTTTTTTCATTATTCGAAGTGTAAAATTGGTACACCCAGCAATGGGTAATATATTGAATATTTAAATTATAAGGGAGTAATTTTTTATTAGTTCCTGAAACATTACTTGATATTTACTGACTAACTACTCAGTTTTATTTACGTGATTTTTATAATTACACTATAACTTGCATTAACTTATTTAACTTATTCTTTACTAATTAAAACCAACATAACTAAATCCTAAAGATGCCGTTGCATCCTTAGGTCAAAATACTTACGTTACGCAGAACGGGAGCCAAAACAAACTTTTACATGTTTACTATCTGAGTACAGACGTCTTTTCGACGTGACAAACTAATACCGACTCTCCAAAACAAAGCGCTATCTTCAGGACAGGATTATCTTAGGGGTACAGGGTGCCTAGGCTAGGGCATTTAAAGTCACGCATGTATGCTTAATTTCTAGACTTAGTGATCAACAAATAAATGTCATGACTATAGAAACAGAGACAACGTTGGATACCAATTACCACTAATTTTTAACATTTATAACTTAAATAGATAAACAAAGTTAAAATATGATTATTGAAAGTATAATTTAGAAAAGTTTATAAAAAGTTATTTATCTGTTATTGTTCTTACCCTCGTCTTATCATACTATCAAGTCGCTCTATTTATGTCCGATACTGTATATTTCTTCAAAGAGTAAACACAGCGATTCCAAATTTTAATCGTTTACACTACTAATAAAAATCAACTTGTCTGTTGAATCTTATTTATTTATTCCCAATATTTTTTGGCGTTTTCAACGATCGGTACTGTATTTCCAAAAGTTTTGTTTTTACGTCACCAAAAGTGACATATCTGTTTTTGCCCTAGAACAACAGATTTCATTCGGTAGTAGTGGCACAGCCACAAATATAAACAAATCTCTATTTTAAGTCAATAAATATTAAAAGTAATGAAAAAGCAAGTGTACATCTTTCTCTAGAAACAGTAGTTTCGGTGAAGAAGAACAAACACCTTAGGCGATCTGTTAAAAACGTCAAATTAAATATTTAATAATTACCCAAGTGAGTAAACAGTATGTTCATTTGAGGAGGAATATTTCTTTTTAATTGCGTCGTTTGGCTCTGCGTTTGTGTTTCCAAAGCAAACTGGACTAATTAAAGGAGGATTCCACTTACATTTGCTATTATTTTGATACCCGGGGGTGCGTGTAGCTTGCAATCACATCTACAGGTTCAACAAAAATAACAAAAAATTTAAATATTGGAATTTGCGAGGAACTCACAAAATATGTGTTTACAATGGGAAACATTTTTCGAATTACTATCGGAATATTTTTGTATTATTTCATTATTGCATGAATTTTGTTACAAATTTGCAAATATCTACTTAATTTTAGTTCATACCGCACGCTATTCGAATACCAAAAAAACTAAACACATGGAAATAATAAAACAATAAACGAATCGATATCCAACACTCATCCTAAATAAGTAATGAAATCTTCATATAAACCAATTTTAATTTTGGTGTTCATTGATTAAATGAATTGACATTCTAGAAGCTTTAATGGAAATTTAATTAATTTTACACAGATTAAAATGAGTTTTATATGCACAGCAAATCCGAGATTTTATTACATATATATTAATTGAATTCATTTTCATCAGTTTTAAATAATAACAAAATGTCTTTTTCATAGCACTGTTTATTTATTTAAGAAATGGAAAAAACCATACCGTGAGAAGAAACTATATAAACGTCATTAGTCTAGTCAAGGCTCCTTGCAAAAGGTCAAGTATCTATAATTTTTGTATATGTTGTAAGCTGTAAGGACCAAGAGCAGCGATAAAACGCCGATTTTGCAGAAACGAAAGACCTGTGCTAACATAGTTATAGTGAAAAAAAGTTCGCAATTATTTATTTTTTGTATACTATATTACTATTTCGAGGTCGGTTAAATTAGCAAAGAATTTCTATTTTACTATCTTTTCTGAAACCGGAACGAAAGTACCTAGTTTTTTCGCGTCAAAAATGCGGCGCGAAAGTTGCATTTCTCTGACTAATCACGAAATATTCATTTAAACATTTTATTTGAAATTTTGGTTCATATTTATAGTTGTGTTTTGTACATTGGAAATGTTAATCCCAAAATGCCTAAATCTAAAGGAACCTCGTCACAATTATTCCAAATGAACAGAAACGCACGCATCAAAAATGCAAAACTTTTTTTCTGATACCTTAGAAACGAGGGAAGCACACTACTAGATATTTATAGAAAATCAAATTTAATTATTAAATTTAAAATTAATTTTTAACATAATCAAAGGTTTCAGACAAATATTAGTATCTGATTTGTCAGTAAAATGTCTGTATATACTTGACTCGGACTCCTGATTCTTATGTAAATAACTACTTTTTTAAAAAAATTGGCATAAAAATCCTCATTTCCGGACTAATTTGAGTCTTGAAAGTAAGATTTCCATGACTAGTCATGAAAATTTCTGCATATCACGATATCAGTGGATGATGTTAGCATATTTCTCCTATATTCGCAATAATTGACGAATATTCTTCATTGAAAATATAACAGGCTCTAAGTGGAACCAGTTGCACAAGCTCGGAAAGGAGAATACACGAAAAATACGAATCATGTGAATTTTTACTTTTAACATAACATTATATCAACAAAATATATAATAAATAGGCTAATTATGTCAAAAATAGGCCTTAATACAACTGCAAGTATTATACAATTTTAAGATAATTTTCTGCTTCTTTTATTATATTTTGTTCAAATTTTAACTTAGCAAACACATTTTTATATAATTCATTGTTTCAATCATACGACCATTGTTTGAATTTTATTCATACGATAAGTATCTTTTACAATATATTCCTCGTATAATATTCTAGGAAATTTATAAAATTTGATACTTCAATCGGTAATTTTGTCAGAATTATTACATCTCCCACTGCATCACATAATATTTGACGTCCTATCATTCGCATTCATTGCAAACATTTTATAAAATAGATATTTTAAAATTATTCTGACATAAAACATAACCTTGTTATGTTTCAATGAGTAACCACCGTTGTCATTTTGTCCGCTGTCGGCGCTTACTACTTTTGTGCACACCGCCAATAGTTCTTGAGATAGCAATAGTGGATAAATAAAATGAACACCCTGTATACTATTTCAATATATACCTGAAGTTGAGAACATTCAGTATATAGGTACATCAGAATTAATTAAATTAATAATCGTTTTCTGTAATGAAATGATACGGGAATGAATTCAATTTATAATGAAAATTTTGATAAACTGCTTAAGTAATACAATTAACATTTGATACAATTTATATTCCGAAATTATCAAAAAATATGCGGGTGTATATATGTAAATACGTAATATAAAAGCTAGGGTTGTGAGAAAATATAAAATTCTTGACTTTCCCCGAGAACAATAAAACAAAAAAGCAATTAAATCCTCCGGAAGGCCCGAAATAACACAAACGAAAAACAGGGTGTTAAACATTTAAAGTCTTTCTTTCGTTAAATACATTTTTACGATTTCAAGAGCATTTAAACATTGCATATTAAGAATATGCATGAACCAACGACTCTCAAAAATTGTAACGATATTTTAATAACCACGGGTTAGATTACGGCTACGTTGGGTGTCATAATGGGTGTAACAGTATAAACCAGATTTCTTATCATCACGAAATTTCTCAGTAGGCCAACGGGTCTACGACACGAAGTCTTATAATCGGTAGACATTATGTTCATTGCCCTATAAAAAACTAACTAACCGTTTCAGTATGCAAAATGCAAATGGAGATCCAGGGTGCTTTGTACTAGTATGCTACATGTGCAAGAGATTGCTACTGTAACGCAATTGCAGATAAAGGAATCTTTCTTCAGTTTGTAATATGGAAGAAACAGAAGAAATTATATGTGTGCATTCGATTCTAATAAGTATGAGGGATGTTTTATGAAAAAATAGACAATAGTGTATTATATTTTTCAACATGGTTCACGTTTTTCAAGTTCTTTTTACCTCCCGCTACCCTTGGTAAGAGAGGTACAGGGATTGTGCTAAAAATCGCATATCGAGATTTTGGTAAATAACCACGTTTTAAGGTCCCTAGAATCCAATTTTAACATTTTCACGATGATGTCTGTGTGTATGTGTGTATAAGTGTATGTATGTGTGGATCCTCCATTCTAACTCATTCAGAAAATTTTGAATGGAAAGAGCCCATTAGAAGCTCAAAATAGTTTTTCTTCGAAAAATACTTTTAAAAGTTATTTATTCGAGTCTAATGTTATTATAAAAATTAATACTTTTTCCATATATTTTATGGATTAATTTATAAAAATATCTATAATTTATATCCCAGATCCTACGCTTTAAACAAACAAAACGCAGTTATTAAAATGTATGTAACTGACAGATAAATGTCGCTATCAAAGAACTAATAATTTCAAAATAATATTAGTAACGCTTTAAAAAGAAAAAAGTAAATAGAACAATAGAAGAGGAATTCAATAGAGTTTCCAGCATAAGTAAAATGTAGGAATGTATTTAGATTAATAATAATTAACGATTTACAAAAATGTTTAAGCTAATCCTCATTTTTGGATTAGTGAATTATATTTTATCCCCGTATTTAAAATTTAATCTTCATTTTATTATAACTCCGGTGGCTCAATGGATAGAGCAACGCCTCATGTCATGAGTGCCCTCGGGGCTCTGGGTTCAAATCCCACTAAGGCATGGATGTATGTGAATGTGAACCCATACTGTGTAATTGGGATTTAAAAAATGGTAGTTACTTGGATTAGATTAGAGTATATTTTAAGAAATAAACTGTCAAAATTAGAGTAAAATTCGCCAATCCAAAAATAAGGATTAACTTAATATTTTTTGTGACTCGGGCTGTAAATGGCGGGAGATATTGTGTTGTCCACACCAGATTTTTTATTTTACTTTCTTATACACGATGGTTCATCGGTTTGTTCTTTTTACCTCCTATCATACCGTCATATCAAAGGGATTAGATTTTGGCTAAAATTGTTAAACCGGAAGTGATACTTTACTTGAAGCTCTGAATAGATTTTCGTATAATATATTGATATAATGAAAAACTTTTCAAATTTGGTATTTAAGACTATTATATTAATGAGGACGACATATTGTATTTTTACAAAAATTGATAAACAGAAAGCAGTACTTTACTTAAAAATCTGAACAGATTTTCTTGAAAAAATATGTTTTATAGATCCAATACTTCTCAAATTTGGTATTTAAGTCGTATATAACTGAGAACAACAAACATATATGTATATAACAAAGCAGAAGTGGTTGGGAGCTCAAAACTGATTTCCGAGAAAAACATTATTAAATATAATTCAAAATTTCGTATTACAGACACCTTACCTTACATTTTAATTTTATTTTTACTGAAAGTAGGGTCTTCATACAAATTCACTAAGTAATTTTATATCTGTATATACTAAAATAGATCTCCGCACATTATCTTTGGCTATTTTGTTTATGTACTCATTACATATTTTATTATAACTAAATTCATTAACAATATCAGTTTTCCGTTCACTTAAAATGTTAAAATAGCTGTCACTTTGTTCTTCGCGCTTGCGCAATTGTCTTATTCACTACATTTCTAGTGAAAATGTAATGAAAAGTTAAAAGTTGTTTAACTTTGAAATGTACTAATGTAATAAAAATGTAGGTATAATGAATAATGCGCTTGCATGAACACGTTCACTGATTTTCAATATCTTAACTTTTTGGAATTAAAATGTAATGAAAATGAAATTAAAATGAATGTTGCATGAATCCACATTTATCAAATGACTAATTTAAAGAATAGTATTGCAAAGCTTTTTGTATGTAATAAAAATGTAATATTTTAAACAGTCGCCATAGTATTTTTAATAATATAACATATAAGTATGATTGTTTTTATGCATTGGATAAAAATTTGCAAGTAATTTTCAAATTTGAATATGTATATATTTGAAAACATAAAGTTACATACCATTGCGTAAAAATGGAATACCTATAGAAAAACTTATCCTGCAGATTTATAGATTTTAATTTCAAAAAACTTTTTTTCCATAATATTTAAAATAATCGAATTATTAAAAAAGAACAGGCCGATGAATCACCCTGTATAAGATTTTTGCCGTTCCTTTTAGAATTTGATCCAAATCTCATAAAGTTCATTCTTTATCTACTTTTAATTCTTCTCATACATATATTATTAAATAATAAATGGAACACAAATACAAAGGTGGTAAAATATCATGCCAAGTATCATCGGTTAATCCTTCCAATCCCATCTGGCAACAGTGCACTCCATATTGCCAGTAATATTAACTCCTGGATATGTAAACAAGCGCTAATCTCAAGTTAACGTGCTTGCACGCATACACCGTTGCCACATCGATGTAGTTCGCGATGCAGCGACAGTTCTAATACCCGTGATTAGCTAATAACTGACGCGCCGGCCCTAATTACATAGCCATTAGTGACAAATAATGAACTGTTCCACAGTTCCACTCCCTAATAGAAAAACTGATGAATACTTTGGAAGGAAATGTAGAAATAGATTAGGTGCAGGTATGCGTGAGTATCTACTTATCGAGTTTAGAAAATAAATGATAATAAAACGGTATTAGTTTTCTTTATTTATGAATGTATCGTTGTCGACAACTGATTCATACGAGGATTCAACAGCCGATTTTAAGTGTCAACTAATCCACTTATGTTGGAACCTTTCATTGAATGATCATGAAACTATTTCTAGGGAAATGTATGCATACCACAAAAATTTCGATATATGATTTTTAACATGATTTATATACAATATCGGACATAAATAGAGCGACTCCGTATAGGAACTAATAGATAATACTCCCCCATATTTTCATTATTCAATATATTTACAAACTTCTTATACAGGGTGTTTCCTTTAAAACAACCAGCGTTTTTTTGGGCGAACTAATGACTTAAGAAAAAAATGTTATATACAAGAAATGATCAAGAACACGGGGCTAATTTATTAATAATAACAAACCGAAAATTCGACCAGTGGTTCTCAAACGGCAGAACAAAATTATATTTTTTTAAATGGCATCCTATATCATTTTTTGCCCATTAGATAGAGATTTTTTTTCTAATTTCAACGATATAAATATCGTATAGGGTTGTATAACAATTATTTCGAGAAAATGGTATTAAAAATAATGTTATAATATTACAATAGGCTATGCAATGCACCGGTATTGATATGTCTGTTGCCTAGTTACGCTAGTAGTAAACCCATTTTTATCACATTATTTATAGTTTTTAATACTATTTTTCTCGAAATAATTGTCATACGACCCTATGTTATATTATATCGTTGAAATCAGAAAATAATATTCTATTTAATGGGCTACAAAATTATATAGGGTGCCATTTAAAAAAATATAATTTTGTTCTACCGTTTGAGAACCACTGGTTAAATATTCGGTTTGTTACTATTGTTACATTATCCCCTTATTCTCGATCATTTTTGGAATAAAACATTTTTCTCTAAAGTTGTTAGTTCGCCCAAAAAAGCTCTGGTTGTTTTAAAGGAAACACCCTGTATAATGTAAATGTAACACATTCATAAAACCTTAAGGACCTTAAATAAGAAATTCAAAAGTATCGTACTAATTTCACAAGTACTAAAATTTAAAAAATATTGTTCTTTAAAGAGCGTCAAATTTGAAAATTGTACGAAATATCCATTAGATATTTTAAAATTAAATATTGAAATCAGGGTTGAAAAACCCAGCTCGCCTGGGCTTTTTTTTAAAAAAAAAAACACAGGTTTTATTGCGTTTTATTATCAGACATCAAATTATAGTAGAAACAGGGGATTACAGCTCAATCGAATTAAGAGAAATTAGTAAAAAATAGTGAAAGTAAATGTTTAATAATGAATATTAATAAAGAAATAAAATGCTATAATTCAAATACTTCGGAAATAAGGTTTTTTTTTTTGTTTTAGTAGCTCGTCACTCATATGAAATCCATACATATTATTTTGATTGGCGGCTCAAAGACCACCTATAAATATATAACGAATACCGAGTTAGGGGGTGGAGTCTACTACCAATGAAAGTAGACAAATTCAAATAGCAGACACATGGTTACCAGTCCAGTACTGCAATTCTCAAACAGTTTTTATTTGAATATAAATTTCTTGCATTAAACTTAATAATTTTGATATACTTGCAATTATAAAGCATGTAGACTTGTACAGTGTTATTAAATTGAGAAAAGATTTTTAGGTTCCAATTTCTTTATTTTTCGTTTAAATTAACTAATTTGAAAAACGGACGTTTCGGGCAAATATCCGCCCATCATCAGCAAAAGGTTACACTGGCATTAAATGTTTGACAATATGTTGTACAATATAAATGATAATAAAATACATATGAAAACGGAACGCTAATTAATATACATATTTGATAAATATGGGCATCTTTACCCACTACGTAAGCACAGCAGCAAAAGAAAAAAAAATTAAAATGTTACAATATTAATTGGTTTTTTATAAATACATTTTAAAAATAGCATACATTTCAAGAACATTTTAGATCCACGAAGAAAACAGTTTTATATAAAAACTTATATTCGTGACGTCACATCTATATTTTCAAAATTCGGGGGACCATAACGCTTCAAAAAATGTTAAAAGAATTTTGCCCAGTAGGCTCTGCATCGATCAAAACAATAAATTATTATTAATTTGTATACAGTGTGTTAAAAAAAATCCTAACTCGGAGTAGGCTACGAATAGAGAAACGTATGTCTGATCATTATTCAGTTCAAAAGTCAAGTTGTCAAAATTGATCTTAAACGTAATTTTAAGGAGAAAAGACAATAAAGAAAGATACAATAAATTGACATTCGCCGTTTTCTAATTTGTTTCCGTTTCTAAAATAAAATTCAAAAAGAAAAACTTTGATTTAATTAGATAACATTATTGACAATGTCTCATGTTAAACTGACATTTTATTAAATATTTTTAAATTGACAAACATTTTTTTTGTTCATAGCCTACTCCGAGTTAGGAATTTTTTTGAACACACTGTATTACAAAGATGTACTTTTAAAATACTTTTTAAACAATGTGAAACCGGCTCATTGTCAATTTATATTCTTATTTTTATATCAACAGAGCATTAATATCAGCCATATTTATCTATCCAAACATACCGATATCCGACATTAGCTAGTTAGCGTCCTGTTTTGTAGAGGTAACTTCATTTCGCTTCCGCATAGTAAATAATGCAATCACCCTCATCCACAGCTGTTGCAACGTTGTAATGACCCTTGACATGATATCTGTCGCTTGACAGCGTATATGTCCCATCAAGGGCTATTTTTACCCCTACAGAGTCGAGAGTCAGTCGAATGAAACAGTGTCGTGATGTTGGATAATTTCTGCGAGGGAAAATTATTAGTTTTATACGCCGTATCAACTCTTTCGAATGATTGATTAGTTTCTTGTCAGATGTGTAATTTGTCAAGTTGTTTATTGTGTAATACAGGATTAAGTAGTAATTTTGTACTGCGAGCAATTTTTTTTGGTTATTAGGAGTGGTGAAAATTTTATTAATGTTTTGATTGATATTCTCCCCGTATTTTGATTATTATTTTGTATGGGGTCCCAAGTGTATGGCTTTTTAGAAATTACATATGAATTTTGAATATAAATAAATGAAAATGAAATAAATGAAAATGAAATAAAAATTATTTATACAGGGTGTAAATGAAATAAGTACATTAAATTTAACCAGTAATATAACTCGTCGAGAGCAACAATATTTCTTAATAACTTTTTCTTGAAATCGCATATTTTTTTAGCATTTTTACAACCCCGTAAATTGACGAGTCGTTCCAAGTATTTTTCTAATAATTGAATGCAGTATCAATAGCTCTGAAAAATTTTGTTTTAGCAATTGACAGTCCTGTCAGTTGTTTCAATTAAATTTTGACATTAGTAATAAACTTGTTTATAAGGTAAAATTCTGTCAAAATGCTTCTACGTTTACAAATAGCGAGTACACAGACATTGTAATTACTTAACTATGGTTAATTTATTTATTCGTATCTTTATTATATTTTAATTTGTGGTTGATATAAAGACAGTGTTATAGAGTTGCCAACACATTTAGACGGAGCGTTTCCAAATCATACGTTCCTAATATTCGCACATTTGTTAATCTTGTATATCTTTATCACAATACGGAGTGTCACATATGACAATTTAAAAAAAAAGCAACAGTTGTATCCATACGATGTGCAAAAAGTTCAATGTTTTCAGCTCATAACAGACTTCAATTTTGGATATGGCTCATAATGTTCATTAATGAGACTGAATTTACTTGGGAAGATGTATTTATTATGCACAATACACATCTCGACAGACGAAAAAGCTGTAAAAATTTTCATTAAAAATGTTTGGGCGGGAACAATAAATGGACGACTAATTATTGGTACTCATGTACCTCGTTTAAATGGACAAAAGTTTGTACTTACATTTTTTGACTAACGTATTTAAACTATTATGATTTGTCGACGATAATCATCTCATAACCTAATAACTATGCTTTTGCTTTTCTTCGTTACCTTGTTCTTACTTGTCTTCCTCTATTCACAGGTGATTAAAAACCTGATTTAATACGCAACTTTATAATTATGTTATCAAAATTTAAATTTCTTTATTTTAAAGATTGTACCATTACGAATTAATTAATAATAAATGTTATTTCCGTTGATTCGTTTACTAATTACTGTGACTGCAAGTGTAACCGATAACCGACTATTTTTGAGCTGTTTGTATCCCAGTTGATTACGGCAGCAGCCATTTGTTCTCCATGGGCGGGTAACGAAATATGAAGCAAATCTTTAAAAAAAAATAACTCAAAATCTAAAAGACTTAGAAAAAAAGTTATTAAGAAATATTGTTGCTCTCATCGAGTTACATTACTGGTTAAAATTAATGCACTTATTTCATTTACACCCTGTATATTTAGAATTTTTATAGCGATAATAATAAAAATATTTTTTTGTGAGAAATGATCGCCATGTTGTGACGTCAGTGTCAGTACAGTTATCCAATTACTTTGAGAAAATGTCACTATAGTGTGGACCTGTGGACCATGCACATTTTGCTCATAAATAGGCGATTGACTTCAAAGATACTCTAACATACAGATATTGAATATATCAGAGTAATTATTTGTTAAGATCAAAAGAAAATTTACTTAAATAAATATTTATTATAATTTATGTTTTAATTATTGTAACCTCAATTCTTGTCATTGTTGTAATCAGTTGTTGTAACGAGTGTAAATGTTGGATTACTTTTTATTATCAACTAAGTATGTTTTAATTATTGTAATCAATACTTATTTTAGATAACATTTTGTAATGGAAACGTATTTTTAATTTTTCAACAATTATCGTATAATAATGGTATGGTACCGTACGTCGGTTCTCTCTACCTACGGCAGAGTGACGCTGACGTCACAACTTTCGCGCCAAAACTTTAATACTCAATTCAGGCGTTATTAAGCAAAATTTCAAGAAAACGAAATATGTGAAATTTCTATTTTTAAATTATTAATAACATAAAAAATGCAAAAAAAAGTTGGATGGGCCCAGTTTTTGACTTTCTCTCGTATATAAGTTCAGTCAATAGAGGTTTTTACCCTACAAAAGATGGGTAGAAACTATTTTAACGTGTTGTTTAGGCCGAGATGGGGATAAAAAATTAAGTTTTTGACATTGGGGAGTGTCGGCGGAAACAGAGGCCCGTATCAAAATTTTACAAGAACACAAAATTAAAGATCGTGATTTTTTGTACAAAAAAGGGTTGTTACATTTTTCACCTAGGATTTATGTTAAAAATAGTTAACAATTTATGAAAAATATTTAAATTAATTAAAAAATAAACGATATTAGGTATTTAATACTTAGCCTAATAGGTTTTGCTATGTATAACAGTTTACATTCTTTGTGTCATTGAAAGATGTTAATTATCGATAACTAATAAATAATTTTGACAACGCTTTTCTAAAAATTCGTACACCAAACACCACTCTGACTCTGTAAAAGATATGATAACGTGATTTGAAAATTAGAATGTAGCATGAAATTCTCCATCTTGTCATGTATTACACGATTTTTACCGATGAGCAATTCACGAGTTACTAACCACTTAAACTTATATGATATCCCTCTAAAATATTAAACATCTACAAATCGGCTTAGTTCACTTTTTTACCTCCCGCTACACATGGTAAGTTAGGTATAGGGATCGTGCTAAAAATCGTATATCGAGATTTTGATAAATGAGCACGTTTTAAGGTCCCTAGATCCAAATTTAACATTTTCGCGATGATGTCTGTGTGTGTATGTGTGTGTGTGTGGATCCTTTACTCTAACTCAAATACTATTATTCACAAAATTTTGAAACTTTGTATTTCGACCTTTTTCTAATATGCAAAGAGCCCATTATATTTTGGTATAAATCGGATAACAGGAAATGGCACTCCACTTCAAGCTCAAAAGATTTTCTTCGAAAAATATCTATAAATGTATTTTTTTCGAGTTATTATAAAAATTAAAAGGTTATTAAATTTTCTACAGATTTTTATACATATTTTATGGATAAATTTATAAAATTATCTATAATTTAAATCCCAGCGCTTTAAACAAACAAAACTCCTTGGTTACTCAGTTATTCAAATGTATGTAAGTAACAGATACATGTCACTGTCAAAGAACTAATCATTTCAAATTAATAATAGTAACGTTTTAAAGTGTAAAAAGAACAATAGGAACGGAAATAAATACACTTTCCAGCATAAGTAAATCTGTAGGTATGTATTTAGATTAATAAAAATTAACGATTCAAAAAAAAGTTTAAGCTAATCCTCATTTTTGAATTAGTGAATTCTATTCTATCTCAGTATTTAAAATTTAATTTTCATTTAATATTATGAAAAAATGTTAGACTATATTTTAACATATAAACTGACAAAATTAGAGTAAAATTCGCTAATCCAAAAATAAGTATTAGCTTAATATATTTTTTTTTTTTCGAGTCGGGTTGTAAATGCCGGTAAGTATTTTGTTGGCCACACCAGATTTTTTATCTAAAATTTGCACGATTAAAGATGAACAATATTACGTATTTATTTAATAGGTGTCGAAATTTCAGATGAAAAATTGAGAACTAAGAGGATTTGCAGATATTTAATATTTTAAAGGATTTCTTATAAGTTTACCTACTATTAATGATTTACTCACTACAACATATCCATTAACTTATATTCTTATTTAAACAACAATTCAACTAATCGGAAACAAAAAACTATCACTGTTCAATGAATTACTACTTGTGTTTTATTCAATGGGATGGTTTTGACATTAACCAATGTTACACAATTTCAACACAGATGGTTTACTAGTATATTAACCAGGGACCCGAACCGTAACGAAACCGTAACCGAAAACCGCACCGATATTTGACTTTTTATGAAACCGTAACCGAAAACCGAAACCTATATTTTATTTCTTCAAATATGGAAACCGAAAACCGATACGATAAATAAGTTCGTTCTGTAACCGAAAACATAACCGAACCGAAATAATATCGGTACTAAAACCGTAAATTTAAAATTAGGTATATTTTATTAACCCACATTTTTTCGTAGAAATACTTTGCTTACCTTCGAGTTCATAAAATAGTATATTATGTTATTAGGAGTAGAAAGCGGTCTTTTTGTGTTGAACCCAGCTGTTGCGGCCGAGGCGCTAGCCGAGGCTAGGCAAGCTGGGTAAAACACAAAAAGGGCGTTCTACTCCGAATGACATATACTATTTTTTCTTCAAGTGTTTCAAAGATTTTTTTGACATTTTTTTTATAATTTTTTATTTGTAGTGTTTGCAGTTTCAGCCAAAGCTGGCTGTGAACACTACAAAACAAAAACGATACAACTGTCAAATAACAATTTTCGATATAATCTGTGTTGCTGTGACGAATGCCGCCGCTAGCGGTGAACAAACAAACTAACATTTTTTTACTAATACAACAATAACAACATTTTTGTACTAGTAAGACAATGAATGTCTTCTATAGTGTGTGTAAAGTAACACAATATGAATATTATAATACGCTTGAAGAAAAAAGTATTTTCTTATTTAAAAAAAATTAAGACATTTTATTCCATTTCTTAGTTATTTTTTGCAATTATATTAAAAAAATTACTCATTTGTTGACATTTTTCATTCAATCGCCCATTTAGTTTATTACTATTGGAATAGAATTATTATTATAACTTTAAATTAAAATATTAATAGTTTACGAAACGTATTTAATTTTTGTTGCAAAAATAAACTTAAGAACTAATTACTTACAGATTCTTTTCGAATTTTGAATTCCGAACAAGCTGAATATATCTATTAGTAGGTACTAGTTGTTAGTAAAACGTGGAATTAAAATGTTATTACATTACGAAATAGGTACTAAATGTATTTCATGTTGCAAAAAATAAAAACTAAGCTAATTTTTCATTTAAACCGAAACCGAAAAGAACCGAAACCGTAACGAAAACAAAATTTATTTGTTTTTTTAACCGAAATGAAAACCGATATAATATTTTCAAAAAAACCGTAACCGATAACCGAAACCGAATTTTTATTAATGTAAAAACCGTTAACCGTAATCGAACCCCAAATTTTTTCGGTTCGAGTCTCTGATATTAACAGTAAAAGCAATATTAAAAACAGTCAAACTTGTTTATTTAATGTAATTCAAACTGAAAGTATCAACTACATACCAGTGCTATGTCAATTACCGGTCCTTTTACCTTATAAGTTTGCCTTAAGTTTTCCGAAAAGTGCAAAAAATATCTGATGTTTTGCAAGAAAAACCGCACATTTAGAACAGAAAATTAAACTAGCATAAATATTGTTCTTTCCACAACGTTAGAAAAGTTTGTTTTTTTCCAGCTTATTATTTTGTGGTCAAAATTTAATAAACTTAATTTATTAGTCTGAAATTGCTTGTAATTAAATACAGACTGGGTTTCGACTGTAATTTGAAAACATTAATTAACCTCATTTCTGTAACCGTGCTGCAATTTCTACGAAAACATTTGCCAGTTGAATAGAGACATCTACGATGTTTTCAACATGTTCCAACCACAAATTACAAATAATTATCATGTATCAAATAATATGGGCAATATATTGTCATATTTACATACCTTATATTAGTAAACAGATCACAAAAAGCATATTCAACTATATACGAATTTTTATGTACGAATATGTGTTGGTGGAAAGATTAACTTATCCACCAATAGTGTGTGTTGACTTTTTTGACTATCTATTAAAGTTCCACTTACAATTTAATATGCACACTACGCAAAAGTATATTAACTCAAATATTTAACACTATTTAAGCATCAAGTACACTTACAAAACTCAAATTTTATGATAGAAAAGTTCTACAAAGATGAACTGTCATTCAGCGCAGTCATATTGCCACCTAACAATCCTGTCCCGTCATAGCCAACGTTGATTACAAATTACAAGTCTGAGTAGTCTGATGCTTCAAACCAGTGACCATCAAAATGTTCCTAACATGCAATAAATATAATTTTTTTAATGAAAATTGAATTTAAATAAACAAATTACATAGTTTTACTGAGAATAGCAATTATCTTTTCAATATTTAAATAATAAATTATATTCTAGCAATTTATATTATTTACTTTCTTACTTTTGTGTTTATATATATATATATATATATATATATATATATATATATATATATATATATATATATATATATATATATATATATATATATATATATATACACACAGAGTGATTCATCAGTCTGTCCTCCCTTTATAACTCTTTTATTTTAAATCAGATAGAAAAACTCTTCAAATATAATTTATATGATATATTATTGTCTATCTACGTACCATATGCATTTGTATACAGGATGCTCCGTTGAAGCGCAACAATATGTAACTTTATATTTCTTAATGGAACATCCTATATTTATTTATCTATTTTGATAGTAAATTACATTCCCTTTAAAAAAGTATTAAGTAGTAAGGGGTCTAAAATTATAAATTAAGAAGTTATTTACGTTCATAAAAAATAGTAGTTCAGAGTGGAAAAACCATAATATAATACAAAATTTTGATCCTTTTTTATTAATACTTATTTTAAACATTACACTAATTCCAAAGAAGCTATTAAAATTTAGTGACAGACTAAATGATGCAAAATTATAATAAATGCTCGAAAACTTATACTTCAACTTCAAAAGATTTTTCTATTATAAATATTATATTAACCTTCTCATCTTTACTAAAATTTGTATTATTCATTTTCACATCAACAATGATAAACTAAGAGTATTTGGACAACTTGTTTAAATTTGAAACAATTGAACAAATTATCCATAGCTTACTTTGTTAATAATAACATGATAGAAACATATCATTCAACGAATAAAGGTAAATAACTTCTTAATTTATAATTTTAGAACCCTTACTACTTAATACTTTTTTAAAAGGAACCGAATTTACTATCAATGTTCCATTAAGGAATATAAAGTAACATATTGTTGCGCTTAAATGGAGCACCTTGTATACAAATGGATATGGTACGTAGATAGATAATACTATATCATATAAATTATATTTGAAGAGTTTTTCTATCTGACTTAAAATAAAAGAGTTATAAAGAGAGGACACACCGATGCATCATCCTGTTATATATATATATATATATATATATATATATATATATATATATATATATATATATATATATATATATATATATATATATATATATATATATATTTACAATATTTTCATACGTAATATATCAAGTGATATGATTATCATTGATGATATTCTCGAGTGAAACCGAGTTGCAGATTTCACGAGTCCGAAGGACAGGTGAAATGTGCTTCTTTGGATTCGAGCAATATCTTCGAATATTAATCTTATCACGAGCTTATTTTTATTGAGAGAATATAATGTATTTTTGTGACACATTGTGTGTGCTTATTATTTTCTTCGTTGTTATCATTGAATTCAATATTATGTGTATTACTGGAATGCGCAATGATGCGAGATTCCTATAGTAACAATTAACAAAACAGGCCGAGAGCGATAGCAACACGGGGGGGGGGGGTTCCCTCCTTTACGCACTTGCACATCAGCCCTACATTCTGTATAAAAAATTAATAAAACAAAATTATAATAACTCCACATATCTTTGTCAAAAAATTAATATAAAAATTAAGTCGCAATATGGTACAGAGTTACATAAATAGTTGTAAATCCGAATGGAGTCTATTGTTGAATCTTTCTTCAGGTAACCAAATTTTTACTTCAAATTATAGAAATCCATTTCAAGGCATTTATTTATAAGATAATTTTTTGCAGGTTTTTGAAATAAATAAAGTTTCCAACCGTTTTGATGTCAATGTAAGAGAAAATGGAAGTAAAGAATTCCTTAATGTCCAGAAATTTTTAACTCAGAATGTGTAAAACAAAGACGGAAAAACCCCACATTATGCTTTCTCTCTTCGCACAATATGAAGCTGACGGCGCATTCCAGTAGTATATATTGAGTTCAGTAGTTGTTATCAACCCAACAATTATCGCACATTTTTATACTCCGAATTAACTGTCAATGTTAAGTAATGAATATAAATAAAGTGATAATTTCTTTGTTTTTTATCATCGCTGTGACAGACATGTAACTAGGAAGATTTTGAATGTTGATTGGAGGAAAACATGTCACGTGATTCATGAATTATATTCTCGAAAAAATAAATCAAATTTTACCCCAGCAGATTCCCCTGTCGTGTTTTGGCTTAAAATATGAAATATCAAAATTTCAAACCATTAAGATCCTTTGAAAGCGAATCAAATTTTGGCAAATAGTAAACAAACGAAATTTCACATTTTGACAGTGTTTTGAATTTTGTGTAATTGTTCACATTAATACATTGTGTGTGTGTGTGTGTGTGTGTGTAGTGTAATCGTCACTGTCGATTAGTTAAGGAGATAAATTTTAGTGGGTATATCAGTGGGATGTTTTCTGGGCTTAAATTTGTTTTAGTAGATTCTTTTAAAATCTGCCAAGCTTTCGTGTATTTGGATTGTACACTTCATCAGGACACTGAAGTTGAAATACAAATAATTTTACAACGTATAAAATAATTTGATTTAAAGGAACTTACGTTTTGTTGAAGTTATTTGACAGTTATTGATTTACATAAAAATAGAAGAATTTAAACAATCAATCATAAAGATAGACCTTATATATATATATATATATATATATATATATATATATATATATATATATATATATATATATATATATATATTAATTATGACAAAAGCACATATATATATATATATATATATATATATATATATATATATATATATGTGTGCTTTTGTCATAATTAATATAAGTTCTATCTTTATGACATTGTAAACTAAATGTATTGTTTAAATTATTCTATTTTTATGTAAATCAATGACTGTCAAATAACTTCAACAAAACGTAAGTTTCTTTAAATCAAATTATTTTATACATTGTAAAATTATTTGTATTTCAACTTCAGTGTCCTTATGAAGTGTACATTCCAAATACAGGAAAGCTTGACAGATTTTAAAAGAATCTACTAAAACAAATTTAAGCCCAGAAAACATCCCACTGATATACCCACTAAAATTTATCTCCTTTATTTAT